>MDKI01138563.1:0-45045 GCA_005239505.1 Nicotiana paniculata | reverse complement strand
GGTGATTGTGGATCGGCTGACCAAATCAGCCCATTTCATTCCGGTACTGACTACATATTCATCAGAGAGGTTAGCGAAGATTTATATCAGAGAGATTGTTCGCCTCCACGGTATTCCAGTATCTATCATTTCAGACAGAGGTACACAGTTCACTTCACGGTTCTAGAGAGCCGTTCAGCAGGAGTTAGGCACCAGGGTAGAGTTGAGCACATCTTTTCACCCTCAGACGGACGGGCAGTCCGAGCGCACGATTCAGATCCTCGAGGATGTGCTCTGTGCATGTGTGATGGATTTTGGAGGGTCATGGAATCGATTCTTGCCTAATTGCAGAGTTTGCTTACAACAACAGCTTCCAGTCCAGCATTCAGATGGCGTCGTATGAGGCATTGTATGGTACGCGGTGCAGGTCCCCCGTGGGATGGTTTGAGCCGGGCGAGGCCCGATTATTGGGTACATACTTGGTTCAGGATGCCCTGGACAAGGTGAAGGTGATTCAGGAGAGACTTCGCACAGCTCAGTCCAGGCAGAAGAGCTATGCGGATCGGAAGGTTCGGGATTGGCATTTATGGCTGGTGATCGGGTTTTGCTTTGGGTATTGCCTATGAAGGGTGTCATGAGGTTCGGAAAGAAAGGAAAGCTGAGTCCGAGATTTATTGGCCCTTTTAAGGTGTTGCGGTGTGTTGGGGAGGTTGCTTATGAGCTAACCCTTCCTCCCATCCTAGCAGGGGTTCATCCGGTGTTCCACATCTCCATGCTCCTGAAGTATCACGGTGATCCGACTCATGTCTTGGATTTCAGCTCAGTCCAATTGGACAAGGATCTATCATATGTTGAGGAGCTTGTGGCTATATTGGACAGGCAGGTCAGAAAGCTCAGGTCAAAGGATATTGCGTTAGTAAAGGTTCAGCGGAGGGGTCATCCAGTCGAGGAGGCGACTTGAGAGACCGAGCAAGATATGCGGAGTCACTACCCTCATCTTTTCCCAGTTCCAGATATGTTTCTATGCTCGTTCGAGGACGAATGATTTTCTTAAGAGGGGAAGTATGTAACGATCCGGTCGGTCGTTTTAAGAATTAACGCCCCAATCTCCTAATTACCGTTTCTCCCATGTTATTTGTGTTATTGGAACCTGTCGGTGCGTTAAGTGATGAAATTGTGGGTGATTTTGGACACATAGTCCATAAATGTGGAATTTAGCTTTAGATTCTGGATGTAGCTAGAGCTGTGTGAAGACGGATCCGGAATGGAATTCTGTCAACTCCGTTAGCACCTTTGGGTGATTTCGGGGTTAGTAGCGTACTCGGAATGTGTTTTCGAGGTCAGTGTGGATTTAGGCTTGAATTGTTGAAAGTTAGAATTTCGGCGATTTCGGCCGATAGGTGAAGTTTTGATATCGGACTCGGAATGGAATTCTGAAAGTGACAGTAGGTCCGTAATTTCATTTATGACCTGTGTGCAATATTTGAGGTCATTCGGACGAGTTTCGACGAGTTTCGACATCAAATGTGAATTCTAGAATTTTCCTAAAGTTCTTAGGCTTGAATCTATGCATAATTGATGATTTTGATATTATGAGATGTGTTTTTAAGGCTCGGCCAAGTTTGAATGAGGTATTAGGGTTGGTTGGTAGGTTTTGGTTGAGGTCCCGGGGGCCTCGGGTGTGTTTCGGGTGCCCAAGCGGTCATATTTTGGCCTAAGTTCTTTTCTAGTTTTTCTGGTTTTACAGCAGCAGATAATTGTTCTCTGCGATCGTGTGAATCAGTCCGTGATCGCGTAGTGTTATATGGGGGTGGTCAGAAATTGTGCTTCGCGATCGCAGAAGTCCAGTCGCGATCGCATTGTTCTGGCCAGTTGGTCTCCGCGATCGCACGCCCATGATCGCGACCGCGTAAGGTATCCTAAAGATGGGTGAGGAGCAGTGTTTTGCTCTATGTGGTCGCGTGACCTCACACGTGATCGCATTGATATAGGATCAAAAGGTCCGCGATAGAAGACCTTTAATCGCGATCGCAATGAAGGAATTTCAGGCGCGTGTTTCATTACCCTCCGCGATCGAGACCCATTGTACGCGATCGCGTAAGGCAAATGCGTGGGCAGAATAATAAAATCCTAAATCCGAAGGTTTATGCAATTTTCATATTTTTGAATTTGAGAGCTCGGGAAGGGCGATTTTTGAAGAATTTTGCATCTGGGTAACTTGGGTAAGTGATATCTATCCCTTATAGATCATACTCCATGATTCCAATCTTAAATTCAACCTTTAATTTCGAAAATTATGGGGAAAATGGGATGAACTTCATAAACCAAATTATTGAGTTTTGGTTGGGTATTTGACCTCCGATTTGAGAGATTCTTATATGGTTAGACTCGTGAGTGAATGGGTGTCCGAAAAATATAAATTTCACCCGATTCCGAGACGTGGGCCCTGGGGACTTTTTGGGCGAATTTTCTAAATTCGGAAAATTCGCGTACTAGCTTATAAATAATTAGCTATCTTGTTCCCTTGAAATGATATTTACACCGTGCAATCGATTTGAATAGATTTGGGCCACCCGGACTCCGATACTCGTGGCAAGAGCTTGGTATTGAGTTGATTAACGCAGTCCAGGTAAGTGGCTTTCCTAATTATGTGTTGGGGATCTTCCCTTAGGCATTTTCATACTGATTTTTTATGTGGACGTCGTGTACGTGAGGTAACGAGTGCGTACACGGGTTATTGTTGCTAAAATCCTATTTTTACTCCCATGGAAACTCTCATTTCATTCATATATTATTGTTTCCTATCTTAATTGAGTAGATAGCCTAAGTGTAAGCATGCCTAATTGTTCTGACTTGAATTGCTCTTATTTGCTACTAGTCACATCATGCTTAGGTAGTTTTACGCTATCCTTACCTGTTGTTTTTCCTGGATTGTCTACTTAAGTCATAATTGACATAATTCTGTTTGGTATATTTAAATTGGGACTACAGACTGAGATCCAGGAGCTTTCCCCCTGTACTGCATTCATATTTAAATTGGGACTACGGACCGAGATCCGGGAGATTTCCCCTTATACTGAGATGCATATTTAAATTGGGACTACGGACAGAGATCCGGGAGCTTTCCCCCTGTATTGCATAGCATATTTAAATTGGGACTACGAACTGAGATCCGGGAGCTTTTCCCGTGTACTGCATTGCACATTTATTGTTGAGATATATGATGTCCTGGGCCGAGGGCTCTCTTTATGTTATTAAATATTTTCGTTTTCATTAAACCTGTTTATCATTGCTTGTCTATTTTTCACTGTTTTTAAATTGTATATTGACTTGTTTTACAAACTCAGTAGGGCCTCCACCTGACCTCGTCACTACTTGACTTGGGTTAGGCTTGGTACTTATGGAGTACCGAATATGGAGTACTCATGCCCTTTCCTGTGCATGTTTTCCCCATGTGCAGATCCAGGTACCAGCACTCAGTATCGTGGCTAGGAGTTGTCTACCAGCAGCCAGGAGACTGCGAGGTAATTATGTCGCGTTCGCAGAATCCCACGAGTCCCCTTCTACTCTAGCATAGGCATATAAAGACTTGTACATTTTCCCGTTGGTTCATTGTACAGAGCCATATTTGTTAAAGAGCTTGTGACTATGGTGACATTCCGGGTTTTGGGGAGTAAAATTATATATGCTGAGTAGCTACGTTATAGCTATTTGATATCCTTTCTGTCTTTATTTTATTGATTATGTTATTTCCCGCAAATTCTAGGCTTACCTAGTCATAGAGACTAGGTGCCGTCACGATACCTTTCGGAAGGTAAATTGGGTCGTGACATGTTGGTATATTTGGACGTGGTTCTGAGGGGCTCAGGTGAGTTTCAGATAGTTTTGGGTTGTGTTGCGCTCATTTTTTTTTATGTTTTGACGTTGGTTCTTCAAACATAAATGGTACTACATTAAGCAAATGAGCTCTAATTTCTATTTTTATTGAAGCATTAGATCCGTATCGTAATTACGGAGCCATAACAAAAAATCGTCAAATTTGGACATCGTATGAGGAGTTTATGGTCATTTTATTAAGAATTGGGTTGCCAGATTTTTCAGATTAATTATGAAATTACCACTGACTTCGTATTTAAAAATCTGCACTATTTCCAAATATTGAAATCAACATATCTCCTTCAATATAAGATCAAATATAGTGATTCAAGAGCCTAACTTGACTAGAATTTTACAAGAAATCCATTGGAGGCATCAAAAGTAAGTTTCAAGATTATTTGGCCCAAGAAATGAGTCAGAATAGTGTTCAAATGAGGGTTTTGTTCATTTAACATATTTTGAATTGGGGAGCTCGTAATTGGGCAATTCTTTAGGCGGTTTTCACCATATGGATTGGGTAAGTGTTCTCTGCTTGATTTTGATTATATTTCATGAATCTATCTTCGATTTTAGCTTTTGGTTGATGAATTTTAAAGAGGAAATTGGGGGTTTTGGCCTAAAGCTTCATAATATGAATTTTTGAGTTTTGAACATCAATTTGGACTCGTACTAGAGTGAAACTGGTATGCTTGAACTCTTAATTGAATGCGTTGCCGGATTTTATGTGTTTTGTCGGGTTTCGAGGCATGGGCCAGGATGTGATTTTTGGCCGGATTGGGATTTCATTTGGTATTCGATCTTTATCATTTGGAATTTTTTTTTCTTGGGCTTTATTTGATGTATTTGAGTTGCTTTTGGATAGTTTTGTTCCGTTCAGAGGTCACTACGTGCATAATGGAATTTTTGGAGCATCGCTTGGCTTGCTCGGTATTATAATTTGCTTGTTCGAGGTAAGTGTCTTGCCTAACTTTGTTGAGGGAATTTTTCCTCCTATTTCACATTATTTGCTACATGAGGGGGTGATACATATATGAGGTGACGAGCGTATATGTATGTGCGGGGTTAATCATGCTTGGGGGTAGATTATATTATAATATGCCTTGTAGAACTACGTGACCTTCTTGATTCATGCCTCACTTGACTTCTAGATATTAAGAACATAGTATTAAATGTTAGAAATCAAGATTTAGCCTATTATAAATTGATCAAATTTGATGGGATTCTGAGAATACATTGATGTGTCTAATTCGGTCACCCCTATGCGTAATCATTAATACATTGCTACAACCGATATTCGTGAGATACTAGATTTTATACTTGTGTTGTGGATCATTTGTGAGATTTGTGGAAGTATTTGAATAATACAGTTCTTGAGGGTTTATTTAACCATTCTTCCCTTGCAAAGTTGTGATCGGGATTTGTTTGGAATATCCACTAAAAACACTCCCCTTGATATTATTTATGCTTCCTGTCTTGTTTGTCATTGATATACATATGCTTGGTAAGGAAGAGTGTAATACACGAAGGGCGATGTCGTGCCATTGTTTGTACATTATCATGTGAGGGAGAGTGTAAAGCACGAAGGGTGATGTCGTACCATATTATTGAGAGTAAAAGCATGAAGGGTGATGTCGTGCCACGTTATGTGAGTGTAAAGCACGAAGAGAGATGCAGTGCCATGTTATAAGAGTGTAAAGCACGAAGTGTGATGCCATGTCATTTTATCTATACTATTATGCTTTTATATCATCATGAGGTCATGGCTCGATGAGTGTTTCCGTGCAGGCGAGGATGAGGGACATGCATTATGTTGTGATATATGTTTTCTCATGTATATATTTATGTCTTTACCTAGAGGTGTTATTGTCGCGATCTTATATTTGATGTGACTTGTTGCTATTGTTCTGTCATTTATCTGTATATCAATTGTTGTTGTGTCACTCATATATTATGCTTGTTTAACTTGCAAATATCATGCATATTTTCCTGCTTTTATAATTACACTCATGTCGTATCTATTCTGTTGCACTTGGCACAAGCGTTCCACCATGCTAGTCATTCATGCCTCTACTTGTTAACTTGTAAAGATCGTGTGCTTTCTTCTTTTTTGTTATATATGTACTTAGGCCTCCATCATGCTAATTAGTTGAAGTTGATATTCCTTGTTTCCAATTGCTGTCATCACTCACATGCTTTCCGCTAGTCTGTTACTGTTGCCCACATGTATATCCTCGTTCATTATAGCTACTTGTGTATTTCCTACTTTGTAATTTCTATTATCGGTATTTCTATCATCTGGTTGGTTCTGTTATACATAATTTGGATGAGGATGAGATAAAAGCATGAAGGGTGTTGCGTGTAATTGACTTGATATCTGAGTACATTTCTCATGCTAGGAAAGTTAAGAATTGATGGTTATGGTTTATTGGTTTCATTCTAAGGAAATGATTGGTCGAGGTATTTGAAGATGTCAGATTGTGATATCTGTTAACACTCGGTTATTTCTTTGTGTATCTGTTTCATGTATTCATCTCTATTATATCGTAGTATAGTTCTTTTGCTGATTTACGGTGCAGGTTTTATCAGAAAGTATCTTTTAAGTCGGGTGCTGACTCTGAAGATGCTCGTGCATTCCGGATATAACTGACATTTGTCCTTGGTAGCTTAGATTTGGTATCTGTTTATATAAATTTCAAACATATCGTGTAATTATTTGTACCAGCTTTATAAATTCCAAGTATTAGAAGCTCATGAGTCGTACTACCAGTTCTGGGTCAATTTGTAAATGTTCAGCTAATTCTTTACTATTTTTCTATAATCTCTTTTGGATTGTGTTTTCTGTTAGTTGATTTAATGATAATTACACTTTATTTGCGCGTAATGGAGTCTATTGTATGTGTAGGTGAATTGGAGATGAAAGTAGAGCAAAAGGGATACTTAAACATGGAAAGTGTGCACGAGAACAATGAAAAGGAGAGGCCAGGCAAAAGCCAGCTCAACCAGGTTTTAGCCTGGTGAGGCCAGCCAAAGGCCCAGGTCCAGTCCGAGTTTTGAACACTTTATTTGTTTCCCGGCTTGACTAGGATTTGACCTACATATTTAGGTCTTGTCCTAAACATATTAATAGACCCAAAAACGCCACTTTGGGCGAGTTTTGGCTACCGAAGGCAAGAACATCACGTGGATAACTTTTGGATGAGAAAATCATAGATTTCTTCATCCCTTTTTCTTTTCTTTATAATTTGTTTATGCAAAATACTTGGAGAATTGTTACTACGAACATGATTGGTTAAGCAATCTACGTTCTAGGGTTGTGGTTGACATGATTATTAACGTTTATTAACTATATCTTCGTTAATTCGGATTTCATCGTGTGGTTGTTTCTCTAATTTTGTGCATAATTGCTTAATTGACTGGCCAGCAGTTGAGTTCTATTTACTATTTGTGCTATGCTTGGGAAAGCCATGTTTAGATTAGAGTAGAATTAGAGAGAGCTTGTTTCTGAACCCGTAGCTCGGGGGAATATTTCACGGTTAGGATAGGATATACCTAACAGTCTTGCTTAATTAAATATTGTATTATATTCGTTCATGATAGACTCAATACCATAGGAATATAAAGTTGTTATATTGTGGGCAGGTGTGTAGTATTGTGGGAACATGCTATTCATATAAATGATCCGGTTAATTAGCAACCATAGATAATCTGGATTAACGAGTGTGATTATTGAACTTAATAGGATTGATAAACCAACCACAACCCTGGAATTTCTATCTCCTCTCAAGTAAAATCTCGTCATACAAAATCGCATTCTTGATAAATTAGTTGTTATTTGTTTAATTTCAGCAATAGTGGATTAATAGAAAATATTACTCTTAAATATCTTGGAAAATTAATTGATTTTAGTTTGCTTAGTTAACGATCAATCTAAGTCTCTGTGGGTTCGACATCCGACTTTCGAGTCACTTTATTACTTGACGACCACGTATACATGCATATGTGTTTGGTCCCAACACGGTCCCGCTTCTACGGTGAAACGATCGCATCTACAGTCCTAGCACTGCCCAGCCAGGGTCCTCTCCTGCGCTTGCCTTATCACTTTTGTGGCGTCGCACCTGCGACCCTTTTTCCGTAGGTGCGATTGCACGAGAACTCAGGCCCTTCAGTAATACAACCAAGCTCCAAATTGATCTGTTGACCATCCGAAACCACCTCGAGGCCCTCGGGACCTCAATCAAACCTACTAACAAGTCTTAAAACACAATATGAACTTAGTTGAGCCTTCAAATCACATAAAACAACGCTAAAACCACGAACCGCACCCCAATTCAACCTTAATGAACTTTAGAACTTCAAACTTCTACTTTCGACGTCGAAACCTATCAAATCATGTGCGATTGACCTCAAATTTTGTAGCCAAGTTCTAAATGACATTACAGACCTATTCCAACTTCCGGAATCTGAATCTGACCTTGATATCAAAAAGTCCACTCCCGGTCAACCTTTCCAAAACCTCCCAACTTCGCCAATTAATACCGAAACGACCTACGGACCTCCAAATTCACATCCGGACGCGCTCCTAAGACCAGAATCACCTTACATATCTATTACCAAGCTCGAAATCTCAAACAGACATCTATAACATTGAATACACTTCAAACCAAATTCATGAAATTCTTCCAAAGTGCCAACATTCCACATTAGGCGCCGAAACGCTCCCGGGTCATCGAAAATCCGATCCAGACATATGCCCAAGTCCAAAATCATCATACAAACCTATTGGAACTTTCAAATACCGATTCCGAGGTCGTTTACTCAAAAGTTAAACCTTAGTCAATTCTTTCAACTTAAAGCTTCCAAAATTAAAATGTTCCATCCAAATCAACTATGAACTTCCCGAAATCCAATTCCGACCATACGTGCAAGTCATAATACCTGAAGTGAAGCTACTCATGGCCTCAAACCATCGAAAGACATGCTAGGGCTCACAACGATCGATCAAGTTGTTACAGATTCACATTGAAGCTAAAATTTCATGCTAATGCATGCTGAAATTATTTATTCTATAGTCTACAGTTTTGCCATGAGTTTTATCCGAAATTTTAGTCTAAACATGGTGAAGTTTTTTTGTTCATTTGTTAAAACTTCAGACTAAACATGCTTAAGTTTTTGTCCTCCGGTATGTAATTTTCTAATGAGTTTTTGCTAATGCATGTTGAAGTTATTTAGTTCATTTGCTAAAACTTCATACCAAAACATGCTGGAATTTTGTCTTGCAGTCTACCGTTTTGTCATGAGTTTTATCCGAAACTTCAATCTAAGCAAGCTGAAGTTTGTTAGTTCATTTGCTAAAACTTCAGACTAAACATGTTTAAGTTTTTGTCTTGTAGTATGTAATTTTCTAATGAGTTTTTGCTAATGCGTGCAGAAGTTATTTAGTTCATTTGCTAAAACTTCATACTAAAACATGCTGAAGTTTTGTCCTGCAGTCTACAATTTTGTTATGAGTTTTATCCGAAACTTCAGTCTAAACAAGCTGAACTTTTTAGTTCATTTGCTAAAACTTCAGACTAAACATGTTTAAGTTTTTGTCTTGTATGCAATTTTCTAATGAGTTTTTGCTACTGCATATTGAAGTTATTTAGTTTATTTGCTAAAACTTCATACCAAAACATGTTGCAGTTTATCATGTAGTCTATAGTTTTGTCAATAGTCTTTTATTAAAAAAGGGCAAAATTATCTTTTAAAATGCTTTTAACAAAAAAAACAAAAAAAGGGTACGGATACAAATGGAAAAATAAAATGGGTACAAGTTAAAAAGGGGCGGCCAAATAAGGCACCCCATGCAATTTTTACCGTTTACATCCAACAATTAGGCTATTCAAATCAGCCTCGAATTTAGGCTGAGCCTAGTTTTAGACCCACAATTTTAAATTAGGAGAATTACAAAAATAAGCTACAAATAAATACTATTTATCAACAATTAGTCACTAAGTCATGCTAAATAAATAGTCAGAAAAAATTACCAATGATATACAACTTTTAAGAAACCTAGGCTTTTACCGATGGGTGTGATTGAAATTTTTTGAAACACATAAACGAGACAATATACAAATTTGAGGAAGATTGAAAGTAATTTGGAGTCACAATGCATTTTAAATAACATATAACATTCAAAAAATAAGGTGTCATGACCCAAATTCTCCCTCCGTAAATTGTCGTGATGGCACCTAGTCTCTACGACTAGGTAAGCCTAACACTTTGCGGAAATGAACTGAAAAACATGAAAATTAATAACTAACAATAGCAGATATTTTAAATAAGCAATTTAGATGTCGCTCGACATATACAATAATCAACTATCGAAATTATATAACACTCCCAAGACCCGGAACACCGTAAATCACAAGCTTATACGAAGTTCCAATTGTTCTATACATCAGTGTCTATAGAAATAAGAGAAGAATTAACTTAGGGGGATAAAGGGAGACTCCAAGGATCTGCAAGCGCGGGCGCATGTACCTTGAGTCTCCGGGACAGCAGTGACTACAACTAAGAACGAGGCTGGTAGGAGGAACCTGGATCTGCACACGAAAAACATGTGCAGGGAAGGGCATGAGTACATCACAACGGTACCCAGTAAGTGTCATGCCTAACCTTGATCGAGTAGTGATGAGGTCAGGTCAAGATCCTAATGGTATATATATATATATAACAAAACAAGGCAGAGTAAAATATCGCAATAAAATAAATACCGAAATTTAACAAGAATGAAATCATGGAAAGGTAACAACTCAGTACACAGAGATAACAACAGGGGATCTCCCGAGATACTGTCTCGTAGTCCCAAACGTAAATGTGCAGGGGAGGATCTCCCAGATACCGTTCTGTAGTCCCAAAAGTAAATATGCAAGACTAGGGGATCTCCCGGAATATCGTTCCACAGTCCCAAAGTGAATATGCAAGACATGGGGATCTCCCGGAATACCGTTCCGTATTCCCAAAGTAAATATGCAAGGGGATCTCCCAGAATACCATTATATAGTCCCAAAAGTAAATAAACAGCTCAAACAATAGAATTTAACAGCTACAACACGAAATCCTACAATTTAGACTAAGTACAAGTCAAGGAAAAGTAGGAAATTCACTAAATGTTGCACGGAGTTCAAATAAACAATTAAGGCAAATAGACATGCTATTCTAATCTAATAGGATACTACACGTGCTGATATGACTCAAATAAGAAGGAAAACAGGTTATTACTTAGCAGAAATTGAATTTTTTTACAATAATTAGCCCGTGTACGTACTCGTCACCTCCCGTACATGGCACTCACATATCAAAATAGTACCAAATCCTAAGGGGGGTTCCCCCACACAAGGTTAGGCAAGCCACTTACCTCGAACTAAACTCAATTAATCTGTAACAATGCTCTTTCCACAAATATCTGACTCTGAATGTCCCAAATCTAGCCAAAATCAATTACATATCATAAATATAACTACAAGGAACTAATTTAGCTAATGAAAACAAAGTTAAAGCAAGAAATTGGAAAATCACCCTAAAAGGCCCTCCCTAGGCCCACGTCTCGAAATTGGGTAAAAGTCACAAAATATGAATATCCATTCACTCATGAGTTCACTCGTACCAAAATTACTCAAATCAGATCCAAAAATCACGATCAAAATCTTAAAATTCGGTCTAAGAACTTTTCTAAAAAATTTTCCAATTTTCCACCCAAATTACTAATTTAATGATGAAATTAAAGACATAATCATGAGAATTAACCAAAACTAGGTAAGAATTACTTATCCCAAACACCCACGTAAAATTCCTCCAAAAATTGCCTAATTCCGAGCTCACAAGTCCAAATGGTGAAAAATGACATAAACCCTCGATTTTAAGCTTTTAAATATGCCTAGCTAATCAATCTTCACGAACGCGGCCATCTCCTCGTGTTCGCTTAGAACAAAAATTCACTGATCGAAATTCCTCTTTCGCCAATGTGTAGCTTCACTTTCCAGACCCTTAGCGAATGCGGTCACCTCTACGCGAACGCGTAGAACAAATCCTTGGAGTCCCCAGTTGCTCCACTCTCTCTATGCGAACACGATGTCTTTCACGCGTTCGGGATACACTGATGGCCAAAGCTTCGTGAACGCGTCCCAATATTCGCAAACTCAAAGAACAACTTTCTCTCCTGTCCCAGCTCCTCTTCACGAACGCGGTACCTCCCTCGCAAACGCGAAAAAGGAAACCAGAGCTGGAGACTTCAGCAAAATCTGCAATCTTCTCTTAAGTTCAAAAGGTTCGTTAACCATCCGAAATCGACCCGAGGCCCTGGGTACATCAACAAAACATATCAACAAGTCCTAAAACACCATACGAACTTAGTCAAGCCCTCAAACCGCATTAAACAGCACGAAAACTATAAATCATTCTCCAATTCAAACTTAAAGAACTTGAAACCTCAAATTTTTCACAACCGATGCCGAAACCTATCAAACCACGTCTGATTGACCCCAAATTTTGTACATGTGTCATATTCAAACGTACGGACCTATTCCAACTTCTGGAATCGGAATCCGACCCTAATATCAAAAAGTTCACTACCGGTCAAAATCTCCAAAATTCGACTTTCGCCATTTCAAGCCTAAATCAGCTACATACCTCCAAAACACAATCCAGACATGCTCCTAAATCCAAAATCACCCAATGGAGCTAACGGAACCGACATAACTCTATTCCAGAGTCGTCTTCACACAGTTTCGACTACGGTTAAAATCCTATGGCTTAAGCCTCCGTTTAGGGACTAAGTGCCCCAAAACACTCCAAAAACCAAAACGAAACCTCTCGGCAAGTCGCAATAGCAGAAATAGATATGGGGGAAACAATTAATAGAGTATCAAGGCTATAACTCTCAGAACAACCGGCCGGGTCGTTACACAAGAAAAAAAGATTTTTCTTCAATGAATATGATTAAAATTTGTTGAAAACATATAATAAGATAATATACAAAATTAGAAAGATCGGAGATGATATGGACTTGTTTGAACTCAAAATTCATAGTTGAAATCGAGTTTAAAATTTTCTGACTCTTGTATTTAACATGTATCTCATAGGAATACATGCATATACATGAATACACAGGGGTTGCACATTAGACACACATGGATACACAAATAACAAATAGAGGCTACACATCTCATCTTCTGCTTTAAATTTGACTCAAATTCCAAATCAAACCACCCCAATCTCCATCAAATGGTCCCAAAAGTGAAATTCAAACTCTTGAGATGTCCCAATCCATTCCAACGACCACTTGAAAAGAATTCTAATTTAACAAGAAATTTAAATCGTTTTTGAATGATTTTCTAGTCTATCAATATGTGCACAAGCAAAAATCAGTTGTCTTTTGATTTTTGATTTTTTCTCTCTTTCCCGTCAGTCAAATTTTAATCAGAATTGTAATTTATAAAAATATAAAGTCTCCAATCAGTTACTCTTAGTTAAGTTTGGTTCTAGAAAGAATTAAGTACAAAAATTATAATATTGGGGATTAAAATAGGGTCTATTTTATGTTACTATATGTTTTAATTAAACAATGACTTAAAAATAAATACATGTGTTATTAGTGGCTAACCATGCACTTCCTCTTCATTACCTCACAATTGGAGGAATATTTAGAGGAGTTTATTTTAAGGATTAGCCAATTAGGATCATATTAGTAGCATTGATTAATATTGGTACTATTTTATAAATTGACAAATATTGGCAGTATCCAAAAGGTATTTGGGTTGTTTTCTCTTTTAAGTGAAGATCGTGGAGTCTAAAGTTGATTATGAGACGCTAAACCTTAAAAGCCTTTAAAACTTGAGAATCTTAAATGTCCAAAATAAGGTAAAAATTGCACCGGGCATCTTATTTGGTCGTCCCCATTTAACTTATATCCGCTTCTTTTAAAAAAAATTAACTTATACCCACTTTTTAAATAATTTCAGCTTCATTTCCCTCGCTGAGCTGGAGTTCACCAGTTAAGCTGAAGTTCGCCAGTTATAAAGACAAAACTTCAGCATACGGGGCTGAAGTTCCCCAGTTACAAAGACAAGAGCTGAAGTTTCCAAGTTACAAACTTCAGCTTAAGAGCTGAAGTTCCCAAGTTATAAAGACAATTACAAAGACAAAACTTCAGCTCTAGAGAACTTCAGCTCTAGAGCTAAAGTTTTGTCTTTGTAAACCGGGGAACTTCAGCCCACTATGCTGAAGTTTTTGTCTTTGTAACTAGGGAACTCCAGCCCCGTATGCTGAAGTTCCCCAGTTATAAAGATAAAACGTCAGATCTGTATGCTAAAATTTTTGTCTTTATAACTGGGGAACTTTAGCCCCGTATTCTGAAGTTCCCCAGTTACAAAGACAAAACTTCAGTTCTAGAGCTGAAGTTCCGTATGTTGAAGTTTTTTTCTTTATAACTGGGGAACTTCAGCCTCATATGCTGAAGTTCCCCAGTTACAAAGACAAAACTTCAGCTCTTCCCCAGTGTAACTGGGGGAACTTCAGCCCCGTATGCTGAAGTTTTTGTTTTTATAACTGGAGAACTTCAGCCCCGTATGCTGAAGTTGTGCTGAAGTTTCTCAGTTACAAGACAACAATTTAAGCTCTAGATTTGAAGTTCGCAAGCTACTTCAGGCCCGTCTACTAGAATGGTGAAGTTTTGCGTGATTGAAGTTTTGCGTGATTGTCTTTGCTACTTCAGCCCCGCATGTTGAAGTTATACGCAAAAGCGGGTACAGATGCAACTTTTTTTACAAAGCGGGTATAAGTTAAAACGTGGCACAAAAAGTGGGTACGGATGTAAAAGCCCCGAAAATAAGTCCAAGCTTATCAATATCTAGCTATTTATCATAGTCTTATCAAAACTAGACAAGTACGTATAAAAATTAAACACTCATATACTTCAAGAATCACACGCAAAAGATCTCCTTATATATTTTTAAGCGTAATCATCAACAATAGACGCAAGATGAAAAGAAAATTTCAGAGATTAGGTAGCAAAATACAAGATTCTAAAAACCTAAGAAAAAAGAAACATTTTTCAATGAGTATGTTTGAAATTAATTGAAAACATATAAATGAGTCAAATTATAAAATTTGAGGAATATTGGAAGTAATTTGGACTAATTTGGTATCATCGTAGCTAAAATTGAGTTTAAAAAATTCTTATTTGACACATGTATACATGTATCACGCATGTATCTCACATACAAGTATACATGGGTATAGATGTGATACATATTTGATACACATAAAATATATAGTATGATATAAATATCATCCTTTTCCATATTCTTCTTCTGGTTCAAATTTTCAACTCAAATCATCGCAAAACTTAATCAAATCATCCCAAAACTGAGATTCAAACTCCTTAAGAGCATGTTTGGAGCCACCTTGAAAATGGATTTGGGTGTAATTACACAGTTTGGTACGTTTGTTTGGCCAAGTAACTACTTGGTTAGCATGAAATTGGGTGTAATTGGAGGGGTGTAATTACACTCTCCAATTCTCAAGAAGGAGAAGAGAATTGGTAGTAATTACACTATGTAATTACTAGGTTGCCTTTTAGTTTCTTTCCTTTTTGTTTTTATTTTAATTTTTATAACTTTTTATTTCTATAATTTTATTTTTACTTTTTAATTTCTTTTGAAATTTTAAAATATATTTTTCTTTGTACATTATTATCTTTATTTCTCTAACTTTACTTCTTGTGATTCCATGTAATTGCCTATATTTTATTATTCTATCTTTTTTTTAAACTACACCTCCCAATATGATAAATAATGAATCATTTAAAAACATGGCATATAATGAGTGATGCAATTAAAGGGATTTTAATGTTAAATGTAATTATAAACTTATTATGTTTCCTAATCTTAAGTTGTAGTGGAACTTACTATTATTATGTTGGAATATGACATATGTTAAACTATTTGTTTTTTTTGAATTTTGAAATTGTATCATATTCATGGTTCTAATTTACTTGTTTTAGTAGTATTGACTCACATTGCATGCTGTATTTTTTGGTTAGAATTGATAGATTAGTTTTGTCAAACATTTGAATAATGTTATGACATTATATTTGTAAATATTAATTTATTTTATCAAACATGAATTCCATGATGTTCTTACAAAACGTATATTTTTAGTTTTTGTAAGTATCTAAGCTAAATATTATTAATTTGAAATATATATTATAAATTAATTTTACAATATTAGTTATAAATATATGATTACTAATTAATGTATATTCATGAAAAAATATACATCTTAAATATCAAATATAATATCATTTTTACTTATAAAAATTTATAGGCATATATTTATTATATTAATTTTTAAGTTTTGATAATTACTTCATTTAGAATTAAATCTAACTGTATAATTACACTTGTGCAATCAAACAGTAAACTTGTAATTACACTATGACAAATAAATAAGTTGTCGTAATTACACAATTATGTAATTATTAAGCTTTGTAATTACTACCCTAGTAATTACATCAATTCCAATTAACGGGTTGCTTTCCAAACAAACCCTAGGATATAACCAATATATTCCAACAATACTCACTCAAAAGAAAACAAAAGTTTGATATTTTATTTATCAATAACTAATTGGGTAATATTAATAGCATTTAACTAATCTTGATAATATTTTAAAAATTGACGGGCATAACTGTTAGTTTCTCTTTAAATTTCCATTATTCAGGTCCTGAAAACGGCTATTTATTTTTAAAAACGGCTATTCATGCAACTTCTCACAACTCTCTTGATTTCGGCCCAAAGCCTCAATAAATATAAAGTCTGCTAACTTTTCTTGCTCAAAGGGAAAACAGAGTGATTAAAAATTTGCTGTTAACGAAAAATCGAAGAGTTAGACAATGAACGTAAGATTCCAATCTCCTCGCGCATTTCTCTTTACCATTCTTCTAATCTGGCATTGATTAATTAGAATTTTCGCAGTTGATGGAATCTGCATCGTCAAAGTGTAGTTTATTGGGCACTGAAGCTGATATTCAGAGAACACAGTATGAATTCTCTTTTCTCTCATCTTTGAGCGTGTTATGAAATTGTACAGATCTGATTAGCAAAGTACATTCTGTATTTCTGCTTTTTTTAATTGTGGGGATTTTTATTTTTTGGTTGGGAACTATAGGTTTTTCTAGATATGGGTGTTTGGAACCAATTTTCTTTTAACCGAGAAATCCGGAGGCCAGTGACGCACAATTCAAAACTCCGTGGATGGGCCCCGCCCCTCTATTGTTTTCGACTTAAATACATAACAAGCTGCGCTCTTACCACTAGACAAAATCCTTGGGTGGCTGTTTAAACCAGTGTTTTAAAAGGCGTGAGCATATGGCGAGACGTTTTACATATGGCTCAGGCGCTCAGCGAGGCGTAAGCCCCGAGGCATGGAGCGCAAGCCCATAGGTATTTAATGTTTAATATTCTACATGGAGAAACAAAAAGGATGACTAACCTGCAATTTGAACTTTGCACTTGCTCCTGCGAAGGAGAATAGAGTTCTTTTTGTACTTGTAAAAAGAGAATTGAATATTCACTGCTTTTGGAAGATATTAACAGACTAGCGGACAAGATAAAAGAATTGGGAAAGACCATGAATTAGGACTTCATATCAATAAAAAGGTCTTGACTTTTAAATTTAATACATTTCAATTTTTTTTTAAAGCTTTTGAGTAACTAAGCTGAATTTTGAGAATTTGGGTATTATATGAAGCACTTATTCAACAAATTTTGTTTTAATTTGAAAGTTTATGGGGCTTACGCCTCACCAAAAAACGCGCCTCAAATGCTCGGACGTACACCTCGAACGCCCGGGCTTATGCACCGAATTGTTGGGCGTACGCCTCTTGAGACTTTCGCCCCACACCATCGCCTCGGGGAGTTTTTGATGCACCTCGCCCCAAGGCTCGTCCGGAAAATGCCTTTTAAAACACTGGCTTAAACCAGTAAAAGTATTTTTTTTCAAAGTGGGAACTTTTAATTCAGCGTCCATATGTGTGTCTGTGGTCTCAGACATAAATTAGAACATATAGAATTCAAAGAAAAAATTTGAAATTATGTACTACTTCCTCCGGTCCACTTTAATTGATTTTCTGGCCTTTTTTTATGGTCCACAATATTGGATTTTTTCAGATATCAAAAAGAATTAACTTGTTTTTTCCAAAGTTGCCCTTGGAGTAAAGAGCCTAGGAGTGTTTGTTGTATTTCCAATTAACAAATTAAGGTTAATATGGTCCATTTCATTGTTAATTAATGCTAAAAGATGGATTCCTTAATATGTGTGAAAACAACCAAATAATCAATTAAAGTGAACCGGAGGGAGTATGTATTAAGTGGTATTTGCTGCGGATTTGCCCGTGTACTCTCCACTAATCAGCTTGGGAGATGTTTCTAATAATGTTACAGCCTCCTATTTGATGTGCTTTGACTCGACCTCAGGTCTATGCATTGTGGATATTTCTGAAAACCAGTTCGGTTTTATGCTAGGATGTTCGGCTATGGAAGCTATTCATTTTGTTAGGAGGTAGATGGATTAGTATTGGGAGAGGAAGAGAGATTTACATATGGTGTTCATCAACGAAGGCTTACGATAAAGTGCCAAGGGAGATTCTATGGAGATGTTTGGAGGCTACAGGTGTTCCTGTTGCTTATATTAGGGTTATTAAGGACATGTATGATGGAGCTAAGACTCAAGTAAGGACCGTGGGAGGAGACTCGGAACAATTCCCAGTTATGATGGGGTTGCATCGGGGTTAGCCCTCAGTCCATTTCTATTAGCCTTGGCGATCGACGCGCTGACGTGCCATATACAAGGAGAGGTGTCGTGGTGCATGTTATTTGCATATAACATTGTTCTGATTGACGAGACGCGAGGCGGTGTTAATGGGAGGTTAGAGATTTGGAGGCAGACCCTGGAGTCTAAAGGTTTCAAGTTGAGCAGGACCAAGACAGAGTACTTGGAGTGCAAGTTCAGTTGGATGACTCAGGGTATGGACGAAAGAGTGAGGCTTGATACTCAAGTCATCCCTAGGAAAAAGAGTTTTAAATACCTTGGGTTAGTTATACAAAGTAATAGAGAGATCGACGAAGATGTCGTATTGGGGCGGGATGGATGAAATGGAGGCTCGCATCAGGTGTTTTGTGTGATAAGAATGTGCCAACCAAACTTAAAGGTAAGTTTTATAGAGCAATGGTCAAACCGACTATGTTATATGGGGCTGAGTGTTGGCTAGTCAAGAGCTCCTATGTCCAAAAGATGAAGGTGGCTGAAATGAGGATGTTGAGATGGATGTGCGGGCATACCAGGCTGGATAGAACTAGAAATGAAGTTATTCGAGATAAAGTGAGCGTGTCCCTGTGGAGGACAAGATGCGAGAGGCAAGATTTAGATGGTTTGGACATGTGAATAGTAGAGACACGGATGCACTAGTGAGGAAGTGTGAGAGGTTGGCTCTGGAGGGCCTAAGCAGAGGTAGAGGTAGGCCAAAGAAGTATTGTGGAGATGTAATTAAGCAAGGGTATTGCTCCAGCTCACCGAGGACATGATCATAGATAGGAAGGTGTGGAGGTTGAGAATACAAGTAAAGAGTTAGAACAGGTCGCCTAGCGTTGTCCTTGTATGTAACAGTAGCTTTAATACTTGAGTTAGCGTTATTTATGTACTTTCGTATTCCTTGATTTATGTGATTACTGGTTATTGCTTTTGTTTCGGCCATTTGATTATAGTACTCAGTTTTAGTTTTGTATCTTTATATTTTTGCTTCGATTTTATAACTTGGTGTGATTGTTGTTGCCCTTCTTTTTATCTTTCCTAAGCCGAAGGGTCTTTCGGAAGCAACCTCACTGCCTTCTTGAAGGTGGGGTAAGGTCCGTACATACTACCCTCCCCAGACCTCACTTGTGGGATTACACTGGGTCTGTTGTTGTTGTTGTTGTATTCCTTTACAATTTAAGCAAAATGAGGAGCTTCCTTGATTAGTTCCTCGTGAGTGGTTAACAGTGGAACTCACAGTCCCAGCTCGAAGGTTTTATAACCATAATTATACCAGTCATAATTATACTAGTTTTCCTATTTGATGTGGTAACTAAGAACAGAGTAAAGATTCTTTTTGTTGAAAATCAAGAGACTGTTAGAGAATAGAGGCTGTTAAATGTAAAGCCCTGGGGTTTACAGAGAAGTGGAGTAAATGCTATATTTTGCTAGAACTTACGTACCAAGAATGATGTCGAAGATAAGAAAATGTGGAGGGCTGCAAGAGATTCAGATTATTGACTAGGTTACTGTGTATTGGCCGTGAACAGCATGGTTTGAGTTTGTATGCAAAACTTTCCTCTTTGCATGGGAAAAAGGTTCAATTTTGTTGTTTTAAGAGTATATTGTACAATACAGCAGCTTGAACACCTATTTGCATATTTGCCCATGTGGAAATTGCATATTTGTGAATTGTCTCTTCTTTTGCTCTTTGCTTTCTGTATTCTGGTTGCTTGCAATTTTAACTTGTATGCTTCTTGGTTAGGTATCCATATGTGACGGGGACATCAGTTATTGGCATCAAGTACAAGGATGGTGTTCTGTTGGCTGCTGATATGGGAGGTTAGTTTCTAACTTTAGATTTTGTGGATATATTATTTTGAAAATCTTTTGCTCTCCCGTTTGTTTGTTACTATAATTATCTGGTCCAATTGGCCTAATCGTAACTGAGGTCATACATCTAGCTACAAGCCCAAAATATATTACGGAACGGCGACATGATCATAAACATGAAATAACAAAAATATGAATTCCATGTCTACATCTAGACCTCGTACAGAAAGTACATGGAACCTCTGAAGGCATACATGAGAACAATGAACGGGACATGCCCCGGCTCAACAAAAGAATAAAGTCTAATCCAGCTCTCACCGATAAATAAGTGAAGCTTACCAAAAGAACTTAAGCTGAAGGAGAAGATGCCTAGCTCGTACATCAACTCCGTGTGCAACAGTGACTGCAATAATCAACAAGAACAATGTCTGGAGATCTGAGTACAGTTTATGAGTTGTATTCAGTACGTGTCATTGGCTCTGCCGGATAAGGTTGAAGCATAACTTGAAAACATGGGTATTGCTAATAAGCAAAACATCATGAAACATTTCATAAAACCCATTTATGAAAATCATATACATATAAACATTTAAAAAACGTGAATCTGAAAACTGGGCCATTAGACCATAAACTTTATAGACACTGGCACAATCATCACTGCGCCATACATCATGATGGACGACAAACACCCGGTCGACAAGGCCGTCTCACCACAATGTTGTATGGTTTCAACGATAAGAGCTAGCACCTATAATACATCCTTTTTGGGATGGTACGAATAGATGCTAAATTGAATCATTTGACCTTATTTAGGTTGGGATTACCTGAATCACGTCATTAGACAGGTAATTAGCCCAAATGATTATTAAGTACACACGCATTACATAGTTTGGCGTTCCTGTATTTCTAGCATTTGACGTCATAGTTGGTATTGTTCATCCAGGAAATGTAAAGAATCTGACTGCTATTGATTTATAATCAAGATCCCGTTCCTTTGGAGCAGATGCAGTTCAAGGACTCTAGATTTTTGAAATTCCTCAAGCAATAATTCATTTCTCACCAGATCATGAGATCAATAAATTGCTTTCTTGAAAGTCTATGAAAATAAAAGAAATGAAGAACTGATTCAAGAGAAGCAGAATGGGGCTGTCTTCCATATAAATTGTCTAACTAGCAGGTACTAGCTATAGAAGACCTCTCCTCCAAAAGGTTATTTAACAATTACATTCATGAATTTTGAGTACTCTGAAATAGCAATGTACAAGGCAAAATATGAGGGCTTTCATGCGTCCAAGGCGCATCTTAGCATATTTGAAACCCCTTATACATTTTCATCTTTAAAAAATGAATTAATATTTATTCGATCTTATCCACTTCTTCTTCCTTCTTTGCTTCGCTTGCCTAAAGAAATATTATATCAGAAGATAATCTGTAATGGAGTGACTGTTTATGAAAAAATAATAAATGATTGAAACAGATTCTTTTGTAGCATGAACAGTACCTTTAGTATGATCACCTTGAGCCGTTTTATTTAGTTTATCTCTGGCTTGGAGACTAGTTTTCTGCAGGGTATTTCTCAGCTGTGATTAGTACTATACTATTTCAAGCTTCAGGGATTCATGAATATGAAATGATTAACTGCTTTATTTAAAATACATGGCGAAAAAGGTTACATAATTCATTTCATTGTTATAAGTTGTCATGTCTGGAAGTCGAAACACGTACATCTAATGAAACATTCACTTAACTTTTACCTTTAAATAAAAAATCAGATCATACTTTTTTCTTTGATAGGTTAAAATCACATAACTATACCTGAACATGGATGCTTCAGGTCTGATATTATTTTGCATCTAGGGTTTTATAAGAGAAAATCTAGGATTCTTTCACCGCCTCCTCCCAGAAAGTTGGGGGAAAAAGAAGAATGCAAGAAATTGTTGGAGGGAGACCTTATGAACTTAGAGAAACTAAACTTTTTTTTGAGACTAGGTAATTTGTGTGTGTGTGTTGCATCTGATTTAGATGTATACACTGTCATACTGACTTAACCGAAGAATTGTTATATTTTGGCTCTGATACTGGGTGAGCCCTTATGATCGTGAAGAAACTAAGTATTTTTGGAACTAGACATTTATGCGTCAATGCGTGTGTGTTGCACCTAACTTTAATGTTATATTTTGTGCTGTTGTCTGTTGTCCTTAATCAGGCCCAGCCTCTAGTATTTTTCTACTCCAACTACAGTTTGTTGGAGTTGTTCGACTTGCAATTTTTAAAGAAAAGAGAAACTAAAATTTCGGTCGCATTCAAATTAAAAATTAAGGTCTAAATTGTCGAGACAGTGCCTCATATGTTTCAATATAGTCAGTTCTGGACTCCTTCAGAAATCAGACCTGCAGCCTTTTCTGCCAGGGGTTAACACTTTGGATTTACATTGTTAGCAGCTGTAGTTAAGACAGTAACGGGAAGTAAGTAGCAAAATAGGAGAATGGCCTTGAAACAGTGTGTTTTGATTAGTTTCGTACCCTTGCAACTTTGTTTAGTTTAGCTCGTTCATGCTTAAAACTGTATAATATTTCTGAGTTATGTTGGTCATTTCTTTTTGTCTCTATCAGGTTCCTATGGTTCAACGTTGCGTTACAAGAGTGTGGAGCGATTGAAGTCAGTGGGAAAACACTCCCTTCTTGGTGCAAGTGGTGAAATTAGTGATTTTCAGGAGATATTGCGGAACCTTGACGAGCTTATGTAAGTTTTTCGCTGTAGAAGTTACTACTGAAGGTTTTAGTTTTACTGTTGCATGATGAGCTTTGGTTTGCTAGAACTTTTGCTTATCTGCGTCTGATGGAATATGATTAGTGACTTATGGTACTTGATGCTTCATTAATGCAGCTTGTATGACAACATGTGGGATGATGGAAACTCCTTGGGTCCCAAAGAAGTGCATAATTATCTAACTCGCATGATGTATAATCGAAGGAACAAGTTCAACCCACTATGGAATTCCCTTGTACTTGGTGGGGTGAAAAATGGGCAGAAGTATCTTGGAACGGTAAAAGCTATAACATTTGTCTTGCACATTCTCTTCATGCTTTGCAATTGTTAAGTGCTTAGTTATAGATGTTATATCTTTCTTTATTTTCTTCTCATCAAACAAATGTCTTTCTTTTTATTTCAATTTTCTGATCACCAATATCTTTCCTTTATCTCTTTAGGTTAGTATGATTGGTGTCCATTATGAGGACAATCACGTGGCAACTGGATTTGGAAATCACCTTGCAAAGCCCATTATCCGTGATGAATGGCGTGAAGACTTGAGCTATGAAGAAGGTGTTAAGTTATTGGAGAAATGTATGCGTGTTCTTCTGTATAGGGATAGATCTGCAGTCAACAAGCTTCAGGTATAGCCCTCCTGATAGATATGCATAACTTCTAAGAAGATTTTCTTACTGTAGACTAAGCAGAAGCAGAATAACTTATATTTTGATCTTCAAAGTTCATAGCTTTTTCTTCCAAGCTAATGCCACATGTTGGTAGCGGTGGTTTCTATTCCAAGATGTTGAAAATGCTGCAACTATTGATAGCTGAAACATGTCAAACGAACTCGGAATTGGACGAAACCAGTTTCTATGAGTCACAAATAATGCTACGGACCATGTGGTCAAATTACCATTTGGACCACATACGGAAAATATGAGGGGTCGGGTTCTTTATTTTTTGTTCTCCTAAAAATGCTACTTATGCATAATGCATTCTAAGCCCGCCCGCCCAAACACATTGGGATCTAACAAATTTTGCAAACAAGTCCCAAATAGCTTTCCCGAGCTACCAAAAGTCTCGGAACATGATTCGAACTTCTAAAACTAAAAACGGACGGTTTTCTTCGAAGCTAATGCCACATGTTGGTACCGGTGGTTTCTTTTACAAGATGTTGGAAATGTTGGAAAGAGGTTGGTTTGCATTAGTCCAAGTACCGGGAATTAGTAAAACAAAATAAAGGTAGGAAATGGGGCTTGGTAAGTTTAAATACAAAATTAATGTAACTTGCAGCAGATTTTGCATTTCGAGTTGAATGTGATGGTAGATGCATGGACTGCCTTAGGTTTTACTCTTTCATGTTCGACTTTTGGTTGATTCCTCCTCTTTTGATTTCCTTTAAGATGGTTCAGTGGGCAGTGGAAGATTGTGATTTCCCTTAATGACTGTGAACCAGCCCAATGACAGAGAGGGAGAGAGATGTTTTATTCATATTAGGTTGTTTTAACTTGGTAAAAAGAAAAATTAGGTTCTTTTAAGCGAAGTTGAAGATTTATGTATTGCCTGATAGTTTTTCACTGATTTCTGGAGTCCTGACTATATAACATTATTCATTTCATGTTAACTGTGAAAAATAACAAAGAAATGACATCTGTCTGCTCGGTGGTTGAACTTCCATTTTGTCAATGTTGCATGGACTTGCAGATTGCAAAAATCACGGAAGAGGGAGTGACAATTTCTCAGCCATACTCATTAAAGACTTTCTGGAATTTCTCTGCTTTCCAGAATCCAACTGCTGGCGCGGTGGGGTCATGGTAACTAGCCCCTCTACTGTCCAGGTTTGTGGCATGTTGCTGATAGCAAAACTCAAAAGTGCATAGTTATGGTGGTAATATTGACTGAATCTGTATTATGGAAATTGTCTTTACGTTGATCGTTTATGTAACTTAAATGATAAGCCACACAATGCAGCACGTCCCTCAACTGTGCCTATCATGTTTTCCAAAACGTTCACTTTCATGTACTCTGTTACCTTTGCAGATTTATTTGGTATGCTATTGTTCATCATCGGTTAAACAAGCGTCTGTATTCGCCCCTTTATTGTATCCTTATCCCGTGTATGGATATCTGCACTTTCGCCGTTGGCACTGAAATCCTAATTGCTTTCATTTCCTCAAGGGGTAGGTTCTTTCTTATTTTCCATCGTACAGTAAGACAAAGTTGATCAATGTTGTAGCTGGAACCAAGAACACAAAGCACAAGTCTAGGATCCTCATGAACTTTGATATATTTTACTGTCCTAAACAACTGGTGATATACTTCATTTACGAACTTGGAAATGAAGTTGGATTCTTAATGTATTTCTTAGGAATCCAGCAAGAAAAGAGATGATATAATATGGTGCACCAGGATTAAACTGATTGACTACAAAAATAACAAATAAAAAAATTCTGCAGTTGCTCTTCGATACGGTGATTCCTATTTCATCGGTCCTCTTCATGTCCACATAGGTTGAAAACTCTTTTCTTATCTGAACCTTAAAGATGTGATCTTACCCTCAATGGCAGATCTATGATTTTAATCTGTGCATGCAACATTATCTTTTTTTAGTATTACAACAACAACAATAACAACAAACTCAGTATGTTTCCATCAAGGTGGGGTATGGGGAGGGTAGTCTGTACGCAGACCTTACCCTTACCAACAGGTAGAGAGGTTGTTTCCAATAGATCATCGGCTCAGGAAGGGTAATAAGAAGAAGTGGAAAGCGAGAAAGGAAGAAAGAGGGAAGAAAAAAGAAAAAGGGAGAATTTTTTTTTGGTATCGAACCAATTAAATTTTTAAAGTTATGGGTTCATATATATATATTATTTATTGTAATTTTAGTAATTTTTACATATAACTTAATGCTCCATATTGAAAGTATTGAGTTCAGTTGAGTCCGATAACTCTATGCTACATTCGCCCCCGCTTACCCTATATTTGAACCCTCCGCGGAGCTCTATTTTGCTAGCCATTTCCTGGTGTTATCAAGAGAAAAGATCAGGTTGACCAAGGGCATAATGGTCATTTTAAATATATTAGTGCATTATTTACTTATATACTAGGCTCAAAAGTTTGGTTGTGAGTTCTTAATAACATGATAAACCACAACTAACATGGTCATAAGCTATTAAATTATTTAGGTGGATCCCACTTTCTATTCAACCTTCACTATTTTCATTAAATGCATTACTTGATTGTTATTAGTATTTTTCCAGTAAGTACTTTTAACTAGAATAATTATCTTTTTGATAATTTTATAATTCAAATGTTCACCTGATTAAAAATACTAAGGTCACATACATTTATATATGACAATTTTATTATCTTCTTAAGAAATATTATTTTATTTATTTTACTATTCCAGGTAAAGAAGATTTCATTAAAAAAGAATTAGTGATAATGTATGTAGATTTACATTCAAATGTTATTATATCATTATCAATTGATATCATTTTATACAAAGTACTCATTAAATTGCAATTTCAATTGGAATAATTTATAAAATTCGAAAAAAAATAATTTAAGAATGAAATATAGTTTTAAGTCCCCTTTTTTATAATAGAATATTAAAAAATTGTTTAAATTGTATAATAAGTGTCCTCTCTCTAAAATATGAGTTGAGAATATCTGAAATAAAAATTAAGATAATTAATTTATGAATTTTTTTTCTTTTAAAAATTATTATAAAGTATTATCATACATGATTATATTTCTCCCTCTATGATCGAAGTTAGTTGAGTACATACTCTATTCAATAAAAATTCAACATTATATAAACTTCAAAATACATAAATATACAATTAATTATTTTTTAAAAAGTCTCAACAAATACTACTATTGTGATGAAAATTGCAGTATACCCTAAATAGTATCTCAATCATATAAAATGAAACAAAAAAAAACTGCAATATTTCAATTTAAAGTCAATTTGATTAGTATTTAGAATAATCGAGATATTGATTTATTTATAATATTATGTCATTTAACTAGAACAAAATACGAATTTTCTTGTTAAAATTCTTAATAATTAAAAATCACTATTTATTATTTCAAAGAACCAAAAAATACCTTTTCATCAATATTTGGGAATAATATTAATATGTTTATTATTCAAAATTTGATTAGTATAAAAAGAAAAAAGTAATACATTAACACAACTGAAAATACTAAAGGAATAAAACTATAGGTCATTCAATTTAAACAATGAGAAATACATGACGACTTGTTTTTCAACGGACTTTTTAATTACTATTTAATAATAATTAATTTAAGGTTTAGTGATGCAATTTTTTTTTTTTTAAAATAAAAGGGCCCTTTATAGAAATAATTTAAATTCTACTTGAATTATCATTTAATCACTGTATAATAAAGCATTAAACTCGACAAGTGTTTCAAAGTAATTGGTATAGTAATACGATTTCAGAAAAATTAAAATGTACATAATGCAAAAGATAAATAACAATACATGTAACCATGGTTCTATACGTTATTACACAAAAGTCTATTGTCTTTCTTCTTTCTCTAAAGGCGTAGAAGGTAAATATTAAAAGGATAAAAACAAGAAGAAGAAAAAAGAAGAAGCAATAATTGAGCATGTGCGTCTCACAAGTACATCATCTAGTATACTTACACAAGCTTCTCTTCTTGACTGCTTCTGGAAAACGGGTTCTGTCGTCTTGGCAAGAATTGCTTTAAAATTGAAAACCTATACATGTTTCAGATTTTCAATATCCATGTTTCTTGAAGGATAGTCCAAGCCTGTCATTTGCAAGCTGAAAGAAGCTGTTAAAAAACAAGTAATAGTGTGAGCACAAATATGTGAATTAACTACTCCCTCTGTTCCAGTTTATTGAGTTTGTTTGATTGAGCATGGAACTAAAACAAAACAAAAAATTGAAATATGTGGTCTTAAACAAGTCAAAAAGGGATTCAGAGTATTTATTTGGTTATAAAAACTTCTCACCAAGGATAAAATTAGTAGATTAAACTAAATTATTTTCAAATTTAGAAAAGAGTCGTTCACGAAGACGGAAGAATACCAAACTATAGTCTATAGACAAGACAAATAATGTGCGTCAAGTATCCACCTTTAGGTTCCACCATATTTTCCACACAGGCCCCTAATTAACTTGACTTATAGCATCTTTTGAGGCTTACTATGCAGAAGTATGATGCTGGCTAAATAATCCAATCTCTTGAGATAGCTAAGTAGGGATGCTCCATTATCCAGCATCATCTCTCCTGCGTAGCAAGCCTGTTGATGCTTCTTGTCAATGTCGAATTGGCTACTTGTTCCTTTATCACGTGCTAAGAGTTATATTTTTAATGTTTTCTATGCAACTTGTTGGTGTTCCCATATGAGTGGCTTGAAATTCATTCTCGTTATGAGCCTCGATGTCGATACTCTTGCGTCATTACGCCCCAATTTTGAGGCGGAGGGAGGCTCTTTTTTCTTTTACTCTTTAACACCTTGTTCGGAGGGTCGTTACTTGTTGTGTTGTATCGTATTATATTGTTATTTTAAATATAATATTTGTTTTGATTATTACTTAATTTTATTGTATCGTATCGTTAAATCCGTCGTTACGTAACGATAAAAAATATCACTTTATGGAACCAG
The DNA here is from genome assembly GCA_005239505.1 of Nicotiana paniculata. Classification (NCBI taxonomy): domain Eukaryota; kingdom Viridiplantae; phylum Streptophyta; class Magnoliopsida; order Solanales; family Solanaceae; genus Nicotiana; species Nicotiana paniculata. The sequence goes on along the minus strand of MDKI01138563.1, from coordinate 16,112 downwards.
AGGCGGACTCAGGATTTGAGCACGACGGGGGCATCATTGTATGCTAATCACTAGCGATAAAATTCGGTATGCAACTCTTTGAAAACTTAGCGATTATGATAACTTATCATCCAAGTATTATTAAAAAAAAAGTTCCACAGAAAAAAAAAATACGAAAGTTCTAGAGAAAGATAGATTTCTTTGCAAAATAGGTACTATCGGAAGAGAAGAAATAAAATCAATTAAGTTGACTATTGTGTATTAGTATTAAACTATAAATAAATAAATTCAAAAAAAAAAGATAAAAGTAAAAAATAAAGCAATTTGCTATTAAATATAAATTACATTGAATTCAAAGAACCAAAATATTTATTAAGTTGAGTATTATATATTAGTAATAATTATAATTGAATTTAAAAAATAAAAGAGAAAAAAGTAAAAGATAAAGCATTTTGCTATTAAATATAAATTACATTGTACTCAAAGAATAAAAATAGAAAGGGGGAGAAAAAACCTGAACGTGGGTTTCGAACCTACATTACCAGCAAAAAGTGCCCAAATCAACCAGTTCTCTCATCTGCCTCTTTGTTTCTGGGGGCACACTTAAATATTTAAGGGGTATCATATAAATGTACATATATGTGTATACAGGCTTTTTGCCGAGGCTAACGGGGTCATATGATCCCTCAACCCATCAAGTAGGTCTGCCTCTGTATGGAACGACCGATTTGGTATAGTCGCATTGTTATCTTTTTTTTTTTTTCTCATCTTGCCCTTCCTTATTATTAAATAATCTTATTTTATCTTTTAACCTAGCTTTTTGTATAATAATTTTACCTCGTAACTTACTTTTTCTTTATAACATTAAAAGTTTATTCTTCATATTGTTGGTGCGTGACATTATAAAACAACGGCAAACAATACATCTATTCAAATATTATATAGATCAAAATGATACAGTATAATACAATACGATACATTATGAAACGATAAGTACCAACCATTCTAACAACTTGAAAGTGTTATACCACCAAAATAGTGGCGGCTCAATTTAATATGTGGCCTAAAGCAAAAACTTAAAAGAGGCCCTAAATGTTTTTAGTAAAAGTTTTATACATTTTATTTGATGTTTATTCTTATAGATTCCTAAAATGCAAGGAAGTTAATTATATTTAGATAATTAATTTTCTTACTTAACAATATGGTTACTATTGTTTAGTTCTCACCAGACATTGTTGATTTTACGTTAGATCTTATTGATTTTAGCTTACAAATTTTTTTCAATTGAGGGAACTGTTAGAAAAAAATATTAAAAATATTCTATAAGCAATAGAATATTTAAATAATATAATTAAGGCTTCACATATGTAAATTAGAGTATCATCTTTTAGTTGTACAATTTTCATATCACTTTTAATTCCAAAAAAATTGGTAAAACCACCAATTTCATAGATCATTATGCTTTAAAAGATATTCAAGATTAATAGTTTGTTTGGCCAAGCTTCTCCAAAGGCAAAATATTTTTTCTTTCCAAAAGTATCTTGTTTAAGAAGTTGAGGTGTTTGGTCAAGCTTTTAGGAGAAAACAGGCTATACCACGACATATTTCTCTCTGAATTGTGATAACATGTTTTTATCGCATTAAATCCCGAGTTGTTCTGGCTTCAAGATTAGAATGTTCGAAAATCTGCTTAACGTCTTTGAAACGCTTATTTTTTAGTTTAAGTTTTACGCACCGAAGTTACAAAGGGATTTATACAATCATGTCATTTTATGAAATAATTATATTTAAATCTCTATAATAAGCTTTAATTTTGGTATCTGATAAATATGACTAACATACAATTACAGGTAAATTTTCAACGATATATAACTTAAATCTTCTGTTTTTAAAGTGTTTAGCTTCTACAAATAACTCGAAAAACTTTACTAAAACAACAGTTCAAACACCAAAATCGTAGTGATAGAATAGAATGTCACACTTGAAACTTCTTGTAGTAAAATATAAGGGTAGAATAGGATCATTTTGGAAATAATTTGGTAACGATGACAAGTTAAAAGTAGGGTTGTGCATAATTTGGTAAATACCGAATTATCGTACCGAAATCGAAAATTTTGGTATTTGGTATTCGGTATGGTATTTGGTTTAAGTTTTAAAAAAAAATGGTATTAGGATGGTATTTAGTAGTTTAAAATAAAATACAGAAATACCGATACCGTACCGAAATATAAATTATATTACGCAATACACATATTATTAGTTATAACATAAATATAAGAAATCTAAAATTTTACTTTCCTTTATTCTCTAAGTTCATCAATTTACTCTAAGCAAACAAAAAGACATTTCTATGATCAAATTCATTCTTTTATGTACAGTTTTCTCTCTCTGAGTCGGTATTTGCTGAACGTTTTTAGTTTTGTACTTTCGAGTACTTAATTAAGAATATTATCGTCTATAACTCTATGCATTAGTTAGTACTCAAACCGAATAAAGCGAAGTTACCGAACCGGATAAACCAAAACCGAAAGGAAAAAAATCGAACCGTACCAAATATAATTAGGTATGGTATTGGTATAGTATCTGAAGAAATCGAATACCAAAAATATCAAACTGAAATGTCTAAATATCATACCATACCTACTGACAAGCACCCCTAGTTAAAAGGTAAAACCAATGAAGAGGATTTATTGCCCCACTCCTTTATCCAAAGAAAAGGAAAGGTAAATCACTAGAGATGGCAATGGGGCGGGGCGGGACGGAGCAGTTGCGGTGCGGGTTTAGATTTAACCCGCAAAGACTTCAACCCGCCCCGCCCTGCCCTGCCCCGTATAGCAAATTTTTTTGTTTTCAATCCGTCCCGCACCAACCCACATATACCCAACCTGCTCCGCCCCGCAAAGCAAAGCAAAATTTATATATTGACTGTATGGAAATTTTCAAAGTACTACTTTTGAATTTAAGTTATATATTCACTAGAATCCATCAAATATAAAAGTAGTACATCAAATCTTGAATTGAATTTTTAATGTTTCTAACGTTGCAAAACTGATCCATCAAAATTTTTAAGTTATAACAAGCTTTAGATGATAGTTATACAGCTCAAATTACTACATAGCACATTATGACCGGAACAAAAAATTAAATAGTGTAATCATGGGTTAATGATATAAAAGAAATCTTTACTTAAAAAGGTTTAAAAATAAAGAAGTAAAACTAAACAAGAAAATATTTTGCAAGATATAGCTGAAAAGTAAGAGCAGACAAATAGAAGGGAAATGGGCTTTGTACATACTATAGCGTAAAAAAGGCACCCTATTTGGTTGCCCCCATTTAACATAAACTCATTTTTTTTTTTAAACTTTTAACTTGTACCTACTTTTTAAATAACTTCAGCCCCCTTTCTCCTCCTCCTTCTCCTCCTTCTCCTCCTCCTTCTTCTTCTTCTTTCTTCTGCTGCTGTTTGGTGTTGCTATGGAACTTCAGTTCATGGGATGATTGCCATAAATATGTTTATCAGATTATTTAAAGATAAATTATAAATAATTACGTAAGTTAGTAGACAAAAACTTCAGTTCTAGAGTTGAATTTCGCCAGTTACAAAAAAAAAACTTCAGCTCTAGAGCTGAAGTTCGCCAGTTACAAAACAAAAACTTCAGCTCTAGAGCTGAAGTTCGTCAGTTACAAAAATAAAAACTTCAACTCTAGAGTTGAAGTTTGCCAGTTACAAAAACAAAAACTTCAGCAATTACAAACAAAAACTTCATCAAATAGAGAACAATACTTCAGCTACTATGCTTAAGTTCATCAATTACAAACAAAAACTTCAGCACACTTGCTGCTTCAGGCCCGTCTACTCGCCAGTTACAAAAACAAAAACTTCAGCTCTAGAGCTGAAGTTCGCCAGTTACAAAAACAAAAACTTCAGCAATTACAAATAAAAATTTCATCAAATAGAGAACAAAACTTCAGCTACTATGCTTAAGTTCATCAATTACAAAAAAAAACTTCAGCACACTTGGTTCAAAACACTTGCTACTTCAGGCCCGTCTACTAGAATGCTGAAGTTTTGCGTGATTGCCTTTGCTACTTCAGCCTCGTATGCTGAAGTTATGCGAAAAAGCGAGTCACTTGCAATTTTTTTTGCAAAGCGGACACAAGTTAAAACGTGACACAAAAAACGGGTATAGATGCAAATGCCCCTACTATAGCATATAGGAAACCCACGAGAAAACCCGCAGAAATTTGCAACCGCCCCGCATTGAATTTTTAAAAAATAGTTTCAACCCGCCCCGCCCGCACCGCACCCCCAACCGCGCCGCCTAATATCAAACCCACATCGCATCGCATAAGATCAAACCCACCCCGCCTGCCATCGTATAAATCACATCTGCTTTTAAAGCTATACTTCCCCTCGTCTTTCCTCCATCCTTCTCTATCACAGAAAATTTCCAAGAAAATAGTTCCGAACCGAAATCAAGACTCAACCAGATGAAAGAAAAATCTTGAATTCTCTCCTCTTTTGCACAAGAAACCTTGTGTGTGTGCGTGTGTGGTCTTTTTTGTTCAATCAAGAAAACGCAACCATCTAGATTAAACCTTCAATCCAACTATGGCTCCCACTATGCCTCAGTATGAGCATTGTTCAACTATGTTATCCTCAAAAAGTTTTTAAATTTCTGACGAAGCAAGAATTCACCATGACTTATAACTTGTTTTCTACTTTCTAGTATACAAGTCTTGTCACTTAAAACTGTTCTGTCAAAAAAGGTACGCCTTTAAAACAAGGTTCACGTAGAAATACTAAATAGTTGAACTTCCAGTGCTAAATTTTCTTAACCAAAAATATTAATTTTGCCTTCAGGGAATTACTGAACAAAATTTTCACTTTGTGAACAACAAAGGATAAACCCAACAAAGAAAAGGAAAATGATTAGGTAATAATCCATCATAGTATTAGTAGATTCTACTCGAAAAAAAGTTGAATCTACTGCAAAAACAATTATGATTCTCCTATGGCAATTTAGGAGAATCATAATTATCTCACAATCCTTATACTATATCAGCAACATTAAGATAAATAAGCTGCTAACAAAAGACAGAAAGACGAAGACCCTACTATTAATTAAGAATGAGAACAGCCAAAAGTGACATTGCGAAACGAAATATGAGAAGGGAACAGGAATACGAAGAAAAGCTGCTCAAAATTCAAGAAGTTAAAACAAGTTCAGTAATTCACCGACTAAAGCTCATCATAAAATGTGATATAAAACCAGGCAAAGAAATAACCACCAAAGACCTATTGTCATTGCCTATCAAGCAATTTGGCTCGGGACCAAATTGCTCAATTACTCCACTATCCTCAAAAGAGGCTAGAGAACCATGACAATAGCTTCTGGAGCCATATCCAACACTGGTTAAATGTCCAAAACAAAATTGGAAAAAACTGATGCAAATAAACAAAACTAGTTCATCCAAGCTGAAACCCATCAAATGCACAACCTTACTTCTTCTTCTGAGCAGCTTTGGTGACCTTGGCACCGGTTGGGTCCTTCTTGTCGACATTCTTGATAACACCAACAGCAACAGTCTGACGCATGTCCCTCACAGCAAAACGACCCAATGGTGGGTACTCAGAGAAGGTCTCAACAACCATAGGCTTGGTCGGAATCATCTTAACCATACCAGCATCACCATTCTTCAAGAACTTAGGCTCCTTCTCAAGTTCCTTACCAGAACGCCTGTCAATCTTGGTCAAGATCTCAGCAAACTTGACAGCAATGTGGGAAGTGTGGCAGTCAAGCACTGGTGCATATCCATTTCCGATCTGGCCAGGATGGTTCATGATGATGACCTGGGAGGTGAAGTTGGATGCTCCCTTGGCTGGGTCATCCTTGGAGTTTGAGGCAACAAAACCACGCTTGAGATCCTTAACAGCAACATTCTTAACGTTGAACCCGACATTGTCACCAGGGAGTGCCTCCTGGAGAGCTTCGTGGTGCATCTCAACAGACTTTACTTCAGTAGTCAGACCGGTAGGGCCAAAGGTCACAACCATACCAGGCTTGATCACACCAGTCTCCACACGACCAACAGGGACAGTTCCAATACCACCAATCTTGTAAACATCCTGAAGTGGAAGACGGAGGGGTTTGTCTGAGGGCCTCTTGGGCTCATTAATCTGGTCAAGAGCCTCAAGGAGAGTTGGGCCCTTGTACCAGTCAAGGTTGGTAGACCTCTCAATCATATTGTCTCCCTCGAAACCAGAGATGGGAACAAAGGGGACCTTGTCAGGGTTGTAACCGACCTTCTTGAGGTAGGAAGAAACTTCCTTCACGATTTCATCATACCTAGCCTTGGAGTACTTGGGGGTGGTAGCATCCATCTGCCAAAAAATACCAGAATTAGCATGGCATGAAATATTTAAAATAATAATTAATTGTAAGCCATCCATAAAAGCAAACCTTGTTGCAGCAGCAAATCATTTGCTTGACACCAAGGGTGAAAGCAAGCAATGCGTGCTCACGGGTCTGACCATCCTTGGAAATACCAGCTTCAAAACCACCAGTGGTGGAGTCAATAATAAGAACAGCACAATCAGCCTGGGAAGTACCGGTGATCATGTTCTTGATAAAGTCCCTGTGTCCGGGGGCATCAATCACAGTGCAGTAGTACTTGGTGGTCTCAAACTTCCACAAGGCAATATCAATGGTGATACCACGCTCACGTTCAGCCTTAAGCTTGTCAAGCACCCAGGCATACTTGAATGACCTCTTGTTCATCTCAGCAGCTTCTTTCTCGAACCTCTCAATAACACGCTTGTCAATACCACCAAGCTTGTAGATCAAGTGACCAGTGGTGGTCGACTTTCCAGAGTCGACGTGGCCGATGACCACAATGTTGATGTGAACCTTCTCTTTACCCATGATTCCTTAGAAACTGAAGATCATCACATGAACAGAAAACCAAGAATTAAATTTTGATAACCATAGAGACCAAAATAATTTCTACAATAAAACGAGCATTCAATTAGACTCTTGGCTAATGGCTCTCTTTGTTGTTGAAATATGTGAAACTTAATCTAGATCATGTAATATGTAAATTTTGGGGGCGGTATGAGGGACCATGAAGAAATTTATATTTTGCTGTTTGATTATCAGAAAACAATCTCCAAGGAAAGGATTTTCCAGGAATGTATTTCCCTAGACAGAATTCATTTTCCTTTTCAACTACTCTTACTGTTACTCCACATCACTTCAGTGAAACAATCAGCCATTATCATCAATCTGGATTATGAACGTCTATAAATTTTTATCAACATACTATTATATCAGCCTTTCACAACTTCTTAGCTTACAAATCAAACACACAATAAAAATGTTAACATTGTCTATCATACCAAACTTACTACAGTCTATAGCGTTTCCAATAGCCGTAGATTTATTATTCAATTGACTTTCAAGTGTCTATATCATTTAAAAACCGTTTTCTTAAACCGTCAACAGATCTGAATCCATGTGTAGCAAATCAAATCGAATTAAAAAATTATAAATTCACACAATATTATTTCAAATCTAATATACAAAAACAAAAAGACAATACCACAAACACGAAATTAAAAGACAATACCACAAACACCCATTCTATAAATATCAATTAATTAGTAAACAGAAACAGATAAATCTCATAATTCAAACATAAGAATAAACTTCACAAGGTAATTAGACTGTGTTTTTCAGCAAATCACTGACAAAACACAAACTAGAATACAATTGATTTGTATGAACATATATATAAAAAAATAAGCAGAAAAAATGGAACAGATCTAACCTTTAGAAGACGAAAAGAAAAGACGAGAGAGCTTCGCTAAAACCCTGGCTGCGCACAACAAATGAAGCGAAGCTTTAGGGTTCGAGATATGCACTGAGTGATGTTTTTATAGCTCAGAAAACATACCCGGGTTGGGCTTTTTGGGCCCCCACTGTATTAGATTTACCTAAATATGCATATCTTTTCTCTATTTATTAGAGTAAAGTTTGCGGTAAAAGACCACAAGGGCAAAATATATTAGATTTCGAGTTGTGGCCAAAATATATACAAAACTAGATCATCATATCATACTTATAGATACTTATACTTATACTTACTATATTAAGTATAAGGTCAAAAATAAATTACTAAAATATTTTTTAAAAGTTAAAAGACCATTTTATCCTTTCTTTAAATGCTACTTTTATATATTATTTTTGTACTAAAAAGTAAATTTAGCTTTCAATAAATAACAATGGGTCTCTGCATTAAATCGGAGAACTAAGTAGACAGTAGTAGGGGTGTTCATGGTTCGGTTTGAATCGGCTTTTTCCTAAAAAGAAATCAAATCAAGTAAGTCGGTTCTTAAAATGTTGGAATCAAACCAAACCAATTAAGTCGGTTTTTTAGCGATTCGATTTTTATCGATTTTTCGGTTATTTATCGAAGTTTTTCTTATTATGAGACTTACACTACCAACCACATATTCCGACAACTACAGTTTCAACGTAACACTATCAAACCAATTATTTTTTGAGAAATATATCATTTATATTGATGATAATTGAATCAAACAGTGATGAATAATTTAAGTACTCAACTAAAAATCGATTATTTTTAACATGAAATAATTCTTGTAGTTAGCAATTGCAAACTACTAATCAAACTAGAATGTAATGGCAAATAATTAGATTATTGCAATAGCAAAGAGCTAGACTTAAAATACAAACGACTAATAAGTACCATAATATTTTAGAAAGTTTATATAAATATATGTATGTGTGTGTAATAATAAATTTAAATAGTTACTTCTATAGTCGGTTTGGTTCGGGTTTTTTCAGTTATTTTTTTTATTAAAACCAAAACCAAACCAAATTTGATCGGTTTTTAAAATTCAAAACTAAAACCAAAACAAACCTAAAAGTATCGAGTTTTTTGGTCGGTTTGATTCGATTTTTCGGGTTTTCATGAACACCCCTGGACAACAGTGAAAGATAGCTGGAGTAAATGATAAATGTGTACTCGCACTTTTTAAACTCCTAGATAAGGTACACCTTTTTCGTTCATGTTACTTTTTACAAGCATTTTGGGACCAAAGTAGAAAGAAAATTTAAGTAATTGTCAGCTTCATCATGGCTCTTAACCGAAGTAGTTAATAATTTTTATTATGTTTCTTGATTTGTTTTTGTATAAAGAATATCTTTGTTTATAAAGATTTTTGCAACGATATGGTTTATCATTTGATCATATGATTCTACTAAAATTATAATGATCTTTATGCTCATTTTTTGTGTTGTTATTTTATTAGATTAAAATTTATTTGTTTACTCTTTGAAAAGGTATAACTTCTACACTAATTATTAAGGAAATAGTATTCTAATGGTGCCAAAAATATATATAGTTGTCAAATACTATATGTTATCTTTAATTTTCTCCAATTGATTTTTGCTACTGAAATTGGTCTTCCTTTTCTTACTAGAATTCTTTTCTTGTTTTTATTAATCCTTCTTTATTTTCTGGCTTCAAAGTAATTGTGAAAGGTGGAAACTTTAATTGGAGACAAACTTTTAACATTTCACATAGCTACGTTCTTTAGAGTTTGATCCTCTTTAAAATAATGATTTTCACTTGAAATTCGACTCCACGAGAAAGAAATTCTTTTTCGATAGTATTCTTGAGAATTAGATTAGACATTCCACACCCCTTTGGTATTGTATATTGACGTCTCGAATATATGAGGCAAAATTATTTCCAAAACTTTGCATTTGTCTATAAAGCGCTTTTTGTAAATATTTTTGGCATGTAATATACAATGGACGAGTCAAAGAGTCAAAGTGCTACATAAGTTTATGTTGGTTTCTGTTTATACGTATACATCGTATCTATCTAACTAAATGTAGCTAATCATTTTTATTCAAAATTAAGTTTGAGCTTGTATTTTTATCTCAAAATCTTAAAAATTCGTACATCTTATCACTCAAAGTCTGTTTTGAGCCGCTAACTACACAATTACTCTAGGTTTTGGGAGCATTACTCTGCTCCAAATCAAATCTGCCGTTGGTACATGTCATTAGAGTACCATGTATTCATGTCATGCTTGATTGTGTTGAGCTTTTTCCAGTACCAACTACAATCCAGAGAAGGGGTATGTGTTCAGATGTCTGTCTGAGCTTTCATATAGAGACCATGTACCCATTTTACTCACAACAAGTCTTTCTTTAATGCAAGTTGCCACAGTAATTTGCCCACAGCAGCCACATTCCAGCATTTACTACTTTTGATTGTTAAGTCCACCAAATTATTTTGGCACACAAACCTTCTCCCATGCAACCAGAGCCACTTTTCTTTTGTCTGTTAAGCTTCCCCAAAGATAATTCCTACATTTCTGATCCACTTCCTTGTGTATACTTTGAGGCAATACAAAAACAGCTCCCCAGAAATTGAAAATAGAAAATAATACAACATTCACCACTTGTATTCTACCAGCATATGAGAGATGATTGGAGTAGATGACATTTTATTTTATTGGTGATTTTTTCAATAAGTTGGTGGCACTCCAGCTTGCTCCATTTCTTCGACGACAATGGTAATCCCAAATATCTAATTGGAAGTGTACCTTCAGTGAATCCAGTTTTGGTCAAAAGCATCAGCTTGGTTGGCTCATCCACACCAACTAGTGTGAACAACTAATTTTTTACCACATCGAAAATTTTACTGTAAATATTTCATTGAGGTTTAAACTTAGTGTCAATAGTGAGTTTTCTTATTTATATAGTTTCTTTTTAAAAATAAGTTAGTTAGTATATATATATACATATATATATAAATAACACCCAACTCCCCACTTGCCCACTACACTCATGTCTTATCCCCACTCTCACACCACACTCCCACACACTCATGTTCTTCTACCCACTTCCCATTTTTTTTACATAAGTTACAAGCACATACACATCTATATATAATGGGGGACTTACATCTGTAAAGAAAAGAGGGGAGACAGGCTGAAAAGAAAAAAAAAATATCTAACGACTTCCTCCAACAAAAAAGGTTCTTCTTTACGAAACAAGAGTCGCCGCAACCGTCTTCCACCCCACCCATTTCCAACACCACCAGCAGTACCAATCAGTCTCTCCTCCCTCACTTCACGGCCACCTGACCACTCAAATCTCCGCTACCGCCGTCGCGCCCCACCTCCCAAACCATCAGACCAACCGTCTTCCACTCAACTCTCCAGAGATCCAGCCCCACCCCATCGTTTCTCCTCTGAAATTGGTCATCACACACATACAAATGGTGGAAGAAAAATGGACCAGACAATAGGTCGTTTTCTATGTTTAAATTAATTTTCTAGTTTCAAAAATGCATTTCGTGTGAGATCCGTTCGAAGCTTCTGATTTGAGGTCCGTTCGAGGTCGTCGGTTGCGATTCCAGTCCTAGGTGTTGTGCTCTCGTTGCTGTCTTATTTGCTTCTCAGAATTCTGGATTGAAATATTATATGTTCATCTCGTTTCACTTGTTTGTTATATGTGTTTGCCGTTAGCATCTCGTGTGAATTTTTTGATTAGCATGTTTTAGCTTTCATTGATCATTTTAATTTGCTTGTTTAGTCCTTAATGTTTACGTGGTTGAGTGCTTGGAATTCATGTGAAGTAGGCTTTGGATAATTTTCCTTGTTCTCATATTAGTTTGTTTAATTGGATCACTGCCTCTTTTACTTTAACACAAAAAATATGAATCAGTTTCAAGTTGTAGGCTTATTTGGAAAATTAAATTAAAGTATATATGGTCTTGAAGACATGAAAGGGATTTGAATCTATGAATGCCTTTGATTAATTTTGTTGTCTTATTTCAATTGGTATCGTGGGGTTGGACACTTGAAAGAGAAATTACAACATAATATTTTGCTTAGTTCTACTTTATTGCATTGATCGGTAGGAGCATGTTTAGGCCGATTTCACCCGAGTAGGCAATCTTTAGGATTTTCGATGTTCGTGTGGCATAATTACGGGCTCCAAATTAAGACCGAAGTGTGCGTTCGCGTAACTTTGGACCAAATAGACTTAATAATAAAATATTATTAATTGTGTATACTTTCGCGTGACACGAGTACATTTTTTTTTAAAAAATGAATATTCGTAGAAAATGATTTAGGTGCGACTTAATATATCATTGTGATTGTGTACACGTTCGCGTGACATAATTACGATTTTTTTAAAATAAATCAAGGTACGCGTTCGCGCGACTTTGGCCAAGCTTCCCTAAAATAATTTGAGCGCGATAAATTGTGTACACGTACGCGTGACATGATTTTAGCGAACTAAAAACAATGAGTACACGTAGTGACTCGTCCTAGGATAATTTAATAAAAGCGGTAAAAAAGCAAAAAATGGATTTAGGTGCTAAAATGAGTAATTAGATAATTTAAGCGAAGTATGAATCACTAAGCGACCGTGCTAAAACCACGAAACTCGGGAATGCTTAACACATTCTCCCGGGTTAACAGAATTTCTTACCCGGTCTTCTAGTTTCGCAGACTTTAACACAGAGTCAAAACTTCCTCGATTTGGGATTTAAAATAAATCGGTGACTTGGGACACCATAAATTATTCCAAGTGGCGACTCTGAATAAATAATTAATCACATTTCGATTAGTCACTTTAATTGGAAAAAACTCCCTTATTACCCTTGCCGGGGTAGTGAAAAAGGAGGTGTGACAGCTCTGTCGACTCTGCTGGGGACGTTAGAACCTAGAATCTCTGGTTCAAGGTTTAAGAATTCGAGCTTGTTAATGTGGTTTTACTTGGCTTTATTAATTGTGATATTACTGTATTTTGTGCGCTCAATGTGCTAATGTTATTTATTTACCGCTTTGATAGTTATTTGAACTGTATTTAAATTGCCTTCTTACGACTCCTTTCTGAGCCTTCTAAAAATTGGTGCACACGTTCGCGTGGCCCGCTTTTCTGTTATAGTTCATATCAAGTAAGAAATGCGGGGATGGACTAGCCACTAGGCCGGATAGCCTTTCGTGCTACCGGTACGTCGCTCCCACCCCGACTCGAGTTGTCCGCTCGAATAGCCAAGGTCTAGAACAAAACCTCAGGTTTAACCTTAGAATAACAAAACCTCATGCCGGATCCCTAGTAGGAACAATTATCTGCATCATGTGCATTTTGACTTAGGGAACTCAACACAGAGGTTGGGTCCGTCTAGGACAGGTGTACCCAAAACAAAAAGACCATCCTGATGCATCTTACTTACTATATGTGCATTATTTGTCTCGGTTGGTTGTTGACCGGCTAAACAAAGAAAGAAAAACAATAGAAAAACCAAGAGTGAGGAAAAATAGAAATTTACCAGTGTTAAAAAAAACTGATACTTGAAAAAATACCTCGAAACTCTGTCAAATTTTTTCAAATAAAAAAAAAGAATTTCAAAATAATTGAATATGAGGGGAAAAAGAATTTCAAAATAATTGAATATGAGGGGAAAAAGAATTTCAAAATAAGTCAAAATAATTTTTCTTTAGTTATGTCAAAACTTTACGAACTACACGGTCTGATTCTCACTGGATGTGAGATACGTAGGCAACCTCCATAGGGTTCGGCCCCATTTTTTTTTTAAAATAAGATAACTTTAAAAAAAGGGAAATGTGTCTACTTTATTTATTTATTTATTATTTTTTCTCTCTCTCTCTTAATCAAAAAATAAATAAATGACCCAGCTTCGGTTAATCTCCAACTGTTTTTGTCGGAATAGCCTTAGAACATCTTAAGGATTGTCGAAGGGTTGTTCTCGCAAGAACGGACATGTCTGTCAATTGGCCATCACTTTTACCATCATGCCCATCCCCGACCCTAAAGCTATCTTTGGAAGTACGAAGGGGCCCCCATTGCCAAAATAGCCACCCTCTCTTTGATTTTTTTTTAAAATTGAGTTATTTACAAAATATTGTTTTGCAACAAAAACGCATTGGTTTTGTCTCTTGAGACTAGTGTCAACCCTAACCTTAACCACCCACAGGTACATAATGAGCACTATCCAGAATTCACCGTTGACGGTTGTAGATGAGGCTCCACTTCAGCTTCAGATGTGGTGGTATGACTTAGGAGAAGATAGTCAGAAATGGGTCACCAAGCACCTGGGAGCCCTCACAGATATTATGAAAGTTAAACCACATGATGATTTGATTGAGGCACTAGTGAATTTTTGGGACCTTGTTCACAGTGTCTTCCGCTTCTCCGATTTTGAGCTTACTCCCACTTTAGAAGAGATAGCTGGATATTCCGGTTTTGGCAGGAATTTGAGAAAACAGAAGCTCATATTCCCGAAAGCTCCCTCTGTACACCGATTCTTCAATCTTCTGAACATCAGTAATCAAATCAGAAAGACCAATATAGTCAAAGGGTGTTGCTCTTTCTACTTCTTGTATTCTAGGTTCGGGCAGCCAAATGGGTTTGAAATTCATGAAAAAGGCCTAACCAACAAGCAGGACAAGGACATATGGCAAATTCACCGTCGTTTTGCCTTCATCGTGGCTTTTCTAGGACTCATGGTCTTCCCAAACAAAGAGCGGACAATTGATATTCGCATAGCCAGGGTCGTGCAGGTTCTCACTACCAAAGAACATCACACTCTTGCTCCGGTCATTCTATCAGACATTTATCGGGCGTTGACTTTGTGTAAGTCCGGGGAAAAATTCTTCGAAGGGTGCAATATTTTATTGCAAATGTGGTTGATTGAACATCTCCGACATCACCCCAAGTTCATGAGGTATGGGCCGAGCAAGGATAATTTCATTATGAGTTACGAAGAAAGAATAAAAGATTATAACTCTCCAGAAGGGGTGGAAGCTTGGATATCCCACCTAAGATCTATAAATGAAAGTCAAATTGAGTGGATTTTGGGATGGCTCCCGGTAAGAGAGGTGATACACATGTCGGCTCTACAGAGTTATTTGTTGTTATTGGGTTTGAGAAGTGTCCAGCCATATGCGCCACAGAGAGTCCTAAGGCAGCTAGGAAGGTACCAAGTGGTGCCTGATGATGAAGATTTGAGTGTGCAAGTGATTGAGTTACACCCCGAAGCCCCACTCCCTGAGGCTTTAATCCAACAAATTTGGAATGGTTGTCACTACTTGAAATATGATACCCAAGTGCCAGATCCTGCGACAGGTAAGATAGATTCGGGTTATGCTAAGTGGTTTGAAAAGAGATCTCGTGTGGATGATGAGCGAGAAACCGAGCCCAAAAGACCTGTAAAAAGGCCGCATGTTCAAGCCTTTGATGATAAAATCCAAGAACGGTTGGCTTGGGGTGAAAAAGAAAAGGGATACAAAGCAACTATTCATGCCTTAGAAGAAATCCTGAGAAACCTCAATTTTGAGAAAACGTACAAGCGCAAGAGACGGAAGGTGAAAAGAAGATTCTTATCCGCGAGAATGAAATCCTCCGTGTTCAGCTTTCAACAGATGAAGAAAACCTCTGAGGTGCCAGTGAGAAGTTGGAAAGACCAGAGAACCATTGCCAATTTGATGGAAAAGATGCAAGATTATGATTCCATCTTGGCAAAGACTGAAAAGGCGTTGGACAAATCCAAGGAAACAATCGTACACTTAAGTGAGAAGGTTGAATCAAGTAAAGATCGTCAAGCAACAAAATTTGAAGAAGAGAGGGCTCAATTCGAGAGAGAGAAGGCCCATTGGGTATGTTCAAAAGCTCAGCTCCATGCACAGTTAGAAGAAATGAGAAGGTGCAATAGAGAATACTAGCATGCGGATTTTGATAGGGAGATGGCTCAGGCGAGACTCGAGCAGGCTAGACTTCGGGCTCAGTTGGAGTAAGCATTAGATCGAGAGGGCCACATAAGGGAGATATCCACCACTCTCCAGCAGCAGTTACAAGATCGAGATCAGAATTTTTAGTACTTCAGAGAGCAAGTCCATGATTTGGCTATTTATACCGCTCAAAGTTATGTGAACTGCCAAGGGATGTATTATGACGAGTTTTTGGAGCATGCACCTACATTTTCCCATCATTTTGCAGCAGAGTTAGAGAGGATGTACCGTACATTGGGGGGTCAGCCAGGGCAAGCCCCACCAT
>ML360315.1:0-65658 GCA_005239505.1 Nicotiana paniculata | reverse complement strand
GTATTCTAACAGCTTGCTTGATACGTAAATTCCCTGTGGTATCGACTCTGGGCATAATACCCCAGATTATATTTGCAACGCCCGCTTAGTCTTTTATTAGGCATAGTTGAGCGTGATCATGGTGGCATATCTTTAGTTAAAGGATCAACTAACATCAGTTTGGTGCTAATGAGCTCAATGACCACTTTTTTTTTTATCTTTAAGACGTTCTCTTGTGGCTAGATACTTAATGTCGATATGCCTCCTTCAACTCCCACTTTTGTTATTCTTAGCCATAAAGATAGTAGTTGAATTGTCATAATATATCCTCAATGGTCTATATATCAAATCGATAATTCTAAGCCCAAGTATGAAACTCGGTAACCATATACCATGTGAGGTAGCCTCAAAATAAGAAACAAACTCAGCCTCCATAGTGGAAGTATCAGTCAGAGTTTGTTTGGCACTCCTCCAAGATATAGCTGCACCGGCTAACATGAAAAAGTATCCCGATGTTGATTTGTGTGAATCAACACAGCCAACAAAGTGTGAATCAGAGTATCCAATTACCTCTAAATTATCTGCTCGTTTGTACATAAGCATGTAGTTTTTTGTCCCTTGAAGGTATCTTAAGACTTTCTTTGCAGCTCTCCAGTGGTCAAGACCTGGGTTACTCTGATATCTTCCCAACATTCCAACAACAAATGCAATATCAGGTCTAGTGCAATCCTGAACATGCATTAAGCTTCCAACAACAGAAGCATATGGAATGTTTTTCATTTTTTCCCTCTCAAGGTCGTTCTTTGGGCACTGGTTCAAATTGAACTTGTCACCCTTCACTATGGGAGCTACACTTGGTGAGCAACCCTTCACCCGAAACCTCTATAAAACTTTGTTGATATAGGTTTCTTGAGATAAACCTAAAATACCTCGATGTCAATATCGATGAATCTTAATGCCAATAACATAAGACGCATCACCCATATCTTTCGTATCAAAAATTTTAAACAGAAATTGTTTCACCTCATATAGCATTCCCTTATCATTGGCTGCAAGAATAATATCATCCACATATAGAACTTAAAAAATAAATTTTACTCCCACTGATCTTCTGGTATATACATTGATCCATAATGCTCTCAGCAAAGCCAAAATGAAGAGATAACATCATGAAATTTTAAATACCATTGACGAGAGGCTTGTTTCAATCCATATATGGATTTCTTTAGCTTGCATAACAAGTGCTCACCATCCCTTCTTGTATGCAAGAAAAAACATGTAACTGAACTAAATAGTAAACAGGAGGCATTACTAGAAGAGATTCTTTCAGGTTGTTTCAAATAAACCTCTCCTTCTAGATCACCATTGAGAAATGTAGTTTTCACATCTATTTTTTGCAATTCTAAGTCAAAATGGGCTACTAATGCCAACATGATGCGCAAGGAATCTTTCTTAGATACAGGAGAAAAAGTCTCTGTATAATCGATTCCTTCCTTTTGAGATAATCCTTTAGCAACAAGTCTTGCTTTATATCTTTCTATGTTGCCAAATGAGTCTTTTTTAGTTTTGAAGACCCATTTACATCCAATGGATTTTATACCATTAGGCAACTCGACAATATCCCATACCCATTACTCTTCATGGAGTTCATCTCTTATTTTATGGTATTGTACCACAATTCTGATTCTTTACAACTTATAGCTTGTGAAAAAGACTCAGGATCATTTTCGGCTCCAATGTCAGATTCTTGTAGATACACAACATAGCCCCTAGAAATTGATGATTTTATTTCTCTAGTAGATCTTCTTAATGTTGTATCAACATTTTCCCGAAGATCATGTTGCTCAACTGATTGTTCAATAATTTCAGGAATTTCTTGAACAACTTGATCTACCGAAATATTCTCATCAGCTTGTGGAACCTCAATGACTGGGAATCTCAATAACAATAATAATAATAAAATCAAATATTTTTCTAAAATAAATAATTCTCTATACATTTCATATTCCCCGGTAGTACAAGTCTTATGCTTTATAGAGTTTACTTATCACGACCCAAATTTCTCTCTGTTGGGTATCGTGATGGCACCTAGTCTTAAGGACTAGGTAAGCCTAATATTCATGGAATAACAACAATAATATAAAATCAAATATTTTTCTAAAAAAAAATATTCTTTATACATTGCATATTCTCAAAACCTGGTAGTACAAGTCATAAGCTTTATAGAATTTACTACAACTTCTAATTACAACTGTTTGGAAGTATGCAAAAACAGTGTAAATGCAAAATAGGAAGGTGACTCCGAAGCCTACGAGCGCAACGACAGGTTTACCTGGAGTCTCCTCGGCAAGAGTCCACACAGCTACTAACGATCAATACCTGGATTTGTACAAAAATGTACAGAAGAGTAGTATGAGCACACCACAACGGTGCCCAATAAGTATCAAGACTAACCTCGGTGAAGTAGTGACGAGGACTAGTCAAGACATCCACTGGCCTAATGAACTGGACAAGTATCAATATAGGAATAAAGGGAATAAAACTATGTACACATAAAGGCCACGCAATATAGCTAAAAATACAGTAAATTCTATAAAGAAGGAAAACAATAAGTATCAGCGAAAACCATGAAACAACAGATTGATTGAATAGAACACAAACAAATCTAGAATGTAAATATATATCACGGACAGGTAATGTCTCAAAAACTTCAACCCCTTCTATATCAAATTCGTAGTCATTTCCACGAGGCTCCGAACCTCGGAGAAACCACCATTTACGGGTCCCGATATTCGAACCGTAACACTTGGCATCTTGCGCCCTCATTCGAGTACTAACTGCACGAACGACTCACGCGCCAATTGGGTCATTTCCACTCATTCGGTAAGTACAACAAGATTGTCTATAATTGACAACAATAAAGATCCCTAAATCCATTAATAGTACTTAACTACGTGTATGCTTGTGTGTCCTAACATGATTCAACAACTAATAAGCATAAGGGAAGAAAAGGGAAACACGTACATAGTCATCTCACAAATTTCCACACGAATAAACTCACATAGTAAGTGTTCCAGTACACAAAATCAACAACAAGGAATGCCCCCAGGCCAACGCAAGTATCAAAACAATCCCTGACATAGCCCACCTTGTCTCGCCACATGTGCAATAGTAAAGTATATGCCCGCCTTGTTTCGCCACACGTGTATAAACATATTCCCACCTTGTCTCACCACATGCGCAACCCACATATACATATCCCGCCTTGTCACGCTGCATGTGCAATATCAATAGAAAACACGACATGGAAGAAACCTCGTGCAAACCCCATATCAGCAACTGCACGGCAGAAACCTCGTGCATTACAATAAGCAGAACCGCATGGCAGAAACCTCGCGCATCACCAGAACAAGTACAATAACAACAATTGACAATAATACAAGATACGATAGATATATCTATTCAAGAACCTTTGACCACAAGAAAAGGAAGGCTAGTTCACGAGGAATAAGCACAACAAAGAATACTAGGCATAATAAGGATAGCTCAACAAGGAAGAAAAATGACGTATAAGAGTCGTACCCAAATGCACGGTTCAACAACAAGAAAACTCAGACAAATCTGATAGCTCCATATAAGGGCAAGTCACTAAGGTATAGAATATCTAAACTTCTTTTAACGTTGAGAAGTTACGAGGATATTCAACAATTTTCACTTAAGGACAAGCAACAGGAAATAATCATAACTTCAGTTAAGACCAAAACAATTATAGGATGGGATGAAGATAATTACAATTTGAGATAAGCAGTTAAGAGAACCTAGCATGACAGTAAAAGGAGTAAAATCTTCAGATAAGTCAATTAGGAGTCAGATAGGAAAGAGGAGTAAATCCAAAAGTAATAAATTCTACATTTAAGCAAATAAAGACGAAACTAGAAATTTCGAAATTCAATCATGCCAAGGACAATTCATACTCGGCAAATATAAGGACCTAAGATTCCTAAAGGGTCAACTTTCCACAATTAAGTTCGAGCATGCACTCGTCACCTCGCGTACACGGACTACAATCAACATAGAAGACTCAAATCCTAAGGGGTAATTCCCAACACAAGGTTAGGCAAGATACTTACCTCAAAGACGACAACCCGGTATGCTAAAATGAACTTCTCAGGCGGAAATACCTCCGGACGACTCAAAATACACATAAAACTTGTAAGGAACTATTCCGGATAATAAAGTTTCAATCTTTACAAAAATATAAAAATCGACCCAAAAGTCGACCCCCGAGCCCGCACCTCGGAACCCGACATTTTTTTACAAAATCCAATTACCCATTGCAATACGAGTTCAACCATACAAAATTTATCAAATTTTGATACCATTTGGTCCCTCAATTCACGATTTTTCATTTTAGAAATTTTCTTTCAAATCCAACATTTTCCCTAACTAAAAATACAATTTAAATGATAAAAACAAGCACTAATTTGTGGAATATATCTAATTCTAGTTGAAGAACACTTGCCCAATCGAATTGTGTGAAAAACCCTCAAAGAATCGTTCAAAACCGAGCTCTACAAGTCAAAATGTGATAAAAATGGTGAACCCTCGATTTTTTTGGATATATTCTGTCTACCCAGGAAATTGTGCATCGCGATCGCGGAAAAAGCAATGCGATCGCGAAGAAGGAATTGGCTACCACCCATAAATGTACTACGCGATCGCGAACTGTGGCATGCGAACGCAAAAGAGGAAGGGAAAGGCCTAAGCGATCGCGTGGGGTAATACGCGAACGCAAAGAAGAATCTATGGCAGGTCAACTTTACTCTATGTTATCGCAACTGGGTCTACACGATCGCAGAAGGGAAACATCAGGTACCAGAACAGCAGTGCAAAAATAGAGAAAAAAAGACCCGAAGCCCATCCGAAACACACCCGAGGCCCCCGGAACCCTGTCCAAACACACAGAAAAGTCATATAACCTAACACGGAATTTCTTGAGGTTTAACATCACATAAAACAACACCAAAACGACGAATCAAACCAAAAATCAAACTTATGAATTTTCAAATCTTCAAATGGCAAAACTCGATCCGAAACCTATCAATTCAACCCGGAATGACGCCAAATTTTGCAGACAAGTCATAAATGACACAATGGACCTATAGCCACTCTTGAAATTCCATTCCGAGCCCTATATCAAAATTTCACGTATTGGCCTAAATCGTCGAGATTCTAACTTTCGCCGAATTACCTAAGATTACTCTACGGACCTCCAAAACCAATTCCAGACGCGCGCCTAAGTCCAAAATGACCATACGAAGCTGTTGACATCACCCAAAACTCATTCAGAGGTTGTTACACAAAAGTCAAACCTCCGGTCAAACCTCACCGCTTAAACTTCCAAAACTGAAATTTTCCTTCCAATTCGACTCCGGATCATCCAGTAACTGAATTCGACCATGCACACAAGTCGATATACACAATGTGAAGTTGTTTAAGACCTTATGCCACCGAATGGAGATTAAATTCTCAAAAAGACCAGTCAGGTCGTTACATTATACGCCTCTTAAACAAACGTTCGTCCTCGAACGTGCCAAGATTCGCCTCGAACTCATCCAATCACTGAATGCACACTTCCAGAATACACCCGCGGGTGATCCCACTTCACCCCAATCTACATAATCCTGACGACACCTTATCAACTACTATTTAGCCTTTCTACTAACACCGATAAGCCTTCGACCTCAAATTCTCACCTTCTCTTTATTTCCACAAGACCCGATTCTAAATCCATATACTGTATCAGTCTCAACCAGCTACATCAACTCATTCCTACACCCACAAGGTACGACCACACAACATAACACACCACGGATAGGTCTTTACTAACACTTCTTATCACCATAGCTGCTCGAAATCAACTCAGCACTGACAATTGGCCTCATATCTGATAGAACTCTATTTCAAACCTCCATCACACTGATAATAATGCAAGAAACACGAGGACCTCATACTTTGACACCTGAATCACCAAGCTACAACAAACACCATCGGGCACACATCCCGCAAGCTAAAACTCAAGGAGCGCAGAACGAAAATGACTGAATACGAAAAGAGAACACATTTAAAAACTATCAAACAAGCCCGACAAGCACAACTCTCTATCAAAGCTAACCTACAAAATAATATAACAAGGAAAGGATCAAAGCATATAAATGAATCACAAGGACTTCGTCCTGATATAACTTTTATCACGGTACACAACCCGGTTCAAACACTTGAATCACACGAAATCACTAGGGTTTCTCCCTCAACTCTAAATCACAAATAAGATATATAATATCCCACCAACTGGAACTTTTCACTAGATCAGTTCCTTCAACAAAATTACAACACGTGCTGGCCTCCACACTAGTGGAGCATAAGAATCATAACTCTTAACCACTATACTCAGGAATCGCATCAAGCCTACCATACCGGACAACATGAATTTACTACTAGTCTCATATCTCTCAATAATGAATAGAAACAAACAATAGAAATGGGCTACCCCTTACAGAATCTCCCGACAGGAGCAAACACGAAAATAGAGTGCAAAGCATGTAACTCACTCATAAACGAAACAGCAAATAAGGGAACTCGTCCCGACCAGCATAACTATAATGAATTACAAATGGTGCCCCCCTGTAAAAAATCAAAACCTACCTGTACTATAACATCTGGCACAACGGCCTCCAGACTACTATACGAAACACATCACTGGGTCGGGCCTCCCCCTCTTGGGCGCCCTCTACTCACCTGAATGCCCTGCTGTAACACATCTGCCCGGAGCCTGGTGTTGATACCCAGTTTTTCCCAAAAAATATTTTTTAAAATTGCATATATTCCTTCAAAGTCATGCATTAATAGGAATTGGTATTTTTCCATTATTTTCCTATATTTTTATTAATTTGTCCAGTATTTATTTCCCATAAATAATTATAAAATTACCATCACAAATGATTTCAAAAGTATATCTTGATTTAATTTATTGTTTGTGGTCCTAATTAGACCCAATTATTTCATAATTAGCCAAATTGGCATATTTTGGCTATAATTGCAATAACTTTGCAATTATAGCCCAAGCATATAAGTTTGCACTATTTTCTACCAGAAATTAGTCATTTGTACTTTTAAAATACTAATTAATCATTTAAAACTATTTTCTATGCATGAAATTCATTTTTATAATTATTAGCTATTTTGTAAATTATTTTAATTAATTTGAAATGGGTATTTAACAAAAAGACTAATTTCATTTCAATTGCAGCCTAAGTTAAACTAGACCCAAACCCAATTAAATCAACCCAATACCCCAGGCCCAAATACTTATACTACCCGACCCAAATCCGCCCAAACCCTTGCCGTTGATCATTTTTATCAACGATCCAGGATATTTCCTTCCAAATTTAGCCTAACGACTACCCCCCCTTCCCCTCTCATTTTTCTCTCTTTCACTCTGTCGTTACACATCTCCCTTCTCTCTCAAATCCTCTCTAACCTAACCCTAACTCTCTCTCACCGTCACTCATCTGTCGTCGATCTCGGTAGTCTCTCACCACCTCCAGGCCTCAAATGGCCTCTCCTATGTTGGTGCCTCCCTCTCTAAGGTCCTCTAGGGACTAGGGTCAGTTCGCTTACATCTTTGGCCTGTCCTTGCCTGTTTCAAGCCGCCATGGCTCGATTTTGAGTAAGATCTGCCTATTTCGCTTCAAAACTATGGGTTTCTAAGCCTATGTCTTTATCTCTATATTATTTTTTGAAAAATCCCTAATCTCATCTCTTGAGATTCTCAGATCTGTAAAGATTTGATATGGTTCGAACTTATTTTTACTTGTTTTATGAAGATTCTTCTTATTTTTTGAAGTGGCTTGTCATCTTCCTAAACTAGGGTTTCTGAAAATCCTTTTCTTTAAGACGCTTTTTGATTTTTGAGTGTTTAATCCTCTGATTTCTTATGTGTTCCGACTGATTTTGTTATGTTTTTCCTTAACCCTGATTAGTTATTCTAAAACCCCCAACTTTCTGACACTTTGTTAGGATGCTGAGTTTATCTTTAATGTTCGTTCTCTCATACTTGTTTGCATGTTTGATTCTCATGAATCTGCTTCGATTAATCTGAATACTCTTGTGATTTTCACCTTGTTCAACTTACTAGGGTTTCTGATTCTGCCTATTTCTGCCTATTATGTGCTTGCCTCGCTTACTCTCAGAGGTTTATGTTTATCATCACTATATCCCAGTTTGAATCCCTGATTCTACATGATTTGTACCACTGTGTCCATTAGGGTTTATATTTTTTTTTCTTCTTCTTGCCTACTATGTGTTTATTCCGTTTGTTCATAAAATTTTTTGTTAACTCTCCCCTTAATTAGCACAGTCCCTTTTTGAATTCATAATTTTCTGTGATTAATACCTTTTACTGATTTCATGTGATGATGTCTTTACTGATTTCCAACCTGTAAACTATTTTCTTACCTTATTATTAGTTGGTTCTTAGTGATTGTTTTCTTAATTAGAACTTTCTGTACCTAGCCTCAATTACATGTTCTGTGTTGGTACTGTGCTGAGATTATTTCCTTATTGTGTTATATTCCAGTCATATGGTGTCTTTCCTTATTTGTTGCATGTCTATTACCATTCAAATTTAACTCCTTAATTGAAGGGAGTACTGACATTGAGTTTGATGCTAATTGACTCTGATTCCCCAATCACTGCATGACTTTAATTCTTACCTTATTCTCTACCTAGTTTCAAACTATATATACATTTCTCTTACACTGGTTCAAAACACACGAACACATTAGTTCAAAAAGCTCTCTCTCATACTCAAAGCTTTTCTGCTCTTTCTTCTTTGTTAATTACTTACTAATGTTCTGAATTAGCCGGCTGCAAGCCAAGGCTAATTATTTTTCTCTCCTATCCTTCACTTTCTGTTTACTATCCCCTTACTGGTATGTTCTGATTTCAATTCAAGTCCCAAAACCAGCATGTTTCTGTTACTCATTCAGTTTATCATGTTTTCGATATGTTTCTATCTATGGTTTTGTTGTTCAACATATAATTGACATGTCTACATCATTTTTCATCTAGTATATTATGTTATGCCCCACTCCCCTTTAGGATAAGTATTCTTATTAATATGTTACCCCCTTGTAGTATGTCCCAATATGATTTGCTCTATCTCATGTTTACCTATTTTCTAGCATGAACATTTCTTTGAAAAGAAATTTGTATCCTAAGTTGTCTGATTCTAAAATTCATGATGCGTTAATACCATTAGCTATCCCCTAACCCCTATAAACCCCCTACAAGAACTTCTATGATTCTGTATATTATGTGCTCTATGTGTCCCCAATTACCATCACCCATGTATGAAGAACTGTGATTTGAATGTGTTGAATCTGTTTATTCTATGATTAGTCTATTGTTTCTTAATTGTCCTACTCTTGTCAACAAACTGTTTTTTACTAAACAACTCTCATAATTTATAAAATTATTTCAACTAAGTCTTTTCCAAACGCTGCCTTTCCTATTAAAATATTTTTAAAACTATGTCAAGCACTCTCACTCTACTCTTAGGTCCTTAGGTTATGCCCCTCCAGTGTATGACTGCCTTAGGATTCCTATGAGATCCCTCTGAACTCTGGTGCACTGGGGCTGGCCCTTCCACACTACACTTACTTGATTATGGTTATGAAATCTAGGTGTGAGCACTGCCCAGGATCTCTTGAGGCCCTTAGGGAACTCTGATACACCTGGATATGAGAAAGGCTATGTAACATTTTAGCACTTGAGGTTCTGGAAATCTGGGCCTATTTTTCAGGCTCCCTATGGTTTAACTTCGTCTTCTCCTTTATCTATTTATGTAATTTACTCAACTGGTCTGTAATAATTATTTGTAAATAGATATTGGGGATGGCTAGTGAAAAGGGGAGGGTAGCTATATATGTCATCAATATCAAGAGGTAGAAACCATGCCTTAGGTTTACATTTCCTATATGTGCATTAGAATCCATGTTTAGGACCAATACATTCTAAGCATATCATGCATTAGATATCGTGTTTTAGGTTTACTGCTTCAGCATCTCATTTGACCCTATTTATCACTTAGAAATCCTGCTTCAGGGCTAAATAATAGCATCAACATAAAAAGTGTTGCTCCTGCATATCCTGAAATTATGCTGTAACTTCCTGTGCATTTAGAAATCATGCTTTAGGAATTCTGCAACCATTCTGCATCTCTATGTTCATAGTAGATATCATGCTTTAGGATCTCGCACAGTCACACTTAGTTAAACTACTGATGCATGAAAAAGGACATAAGACAGTCTCATATTTGATATCCTGTTTTAAATAAACTTGTGATAATCCCTGTATTTTGCAACATCTAGAACATCATGCTTTTAGGTAAAACAACTTTTGAACTATTTTTTAACAATTCTGGTAATTATTATGCACAATCCCACGCCTAGGCAAGCCTTAGGTAATCCAGCTCTTTAAAAACTGGAAGACTGTTGCTTTGTGTTTACTGCCTAACGGTTAACAAGTTTTAAACTCAATAGGCAAACTGATTAGGTCCTGCTTCTGTGTTTATAAAATTGAAGTTGCATATGTTCTGTGTTCTGATTTTCACTTAGACATCATGTTTTAGGATCATGCTTAATAATACTGCCCTTGTTTGTGTTTGAGACGTGCTGCTTATGTGCATTATATGTGGAGGTAAATTTGAGCCTCTTAACTGCTTTTTCCTGTTTTATCTGTTCAAATCCTATCTGTTCTTGCCTGTCGCCTAGTATTTTCTCCTTTCAACCTTAGGGGTCTGTCTAGAACTGCCTATAGGTAGATCCTAAATCCCTCCAGGGCCATTAAGAAGGGACGGGAAACATCACACATAGAGATCGTTAAACAACACTCTCTTTAATAACCGCTAAGGGGTGGGGAAGGGTAGATATGGATATGATGACCGGTGTGCTAATGCAACGTGTAGCTCCTCTTCTGAGGAGTGATTACCGGGCATTGTACCTATGTGATCCTATAGGATAAACAACCTAGGACCCCTATATCCCTTACATATGTGTGTTTAGATCATAACTCTTTCAAAACTTTACTTGTGTGCTTGGACTGTAAATATTTCAAAACCTTATATATGTGCTTAGACTTTAAATCTTTTAAAATTTAGCACATATGTGTGCTTAGACTGCGAATCTTCCCAAAATCTTTATTTGTTTACTTATATGTTTTGTTTGCTTATGTGCTACCTGTTTTAAAATTCACAAAGTTTTTTTGGTCGGGAACACCAATTGTGGATTTAAGGGGTGCCTAACACCTTCCCTTTGAAGTAATTTCAAGCCCTTACCCTATCTCTGGTTATCTAATCTATGTTTATAAATGACCCTTAATAGGTGCACCTTAAAAGCGTTAGGTGGCGACTCTTCAATTCCTTATCCCTTTCCCAAAAGGAAACGAGTTGCCCCAATAATGTCGAATACCCTGACTGACCTGAAAAGGGGAGGAAAGAGGGGGGCGTGATAGGGTGGCGAATCCGCTGCGGACTTATATAGGCTTTTACCATTTCAAACTGCTTTGTGAACTTGTCGTTACTTTGTTAATACTTGAGACCTTTCCCTTTCCCCCCTTTATGTGCCATTAATTTATTATCTCTTTCAAGTATTTATTCCTTTCAGAATCAAAACTGACATGTTTCTTTTGGTTTTTCTTCGTAACTGCTTTTTCAATTATAACTGTTGTATTTATCACTTTCATAACGTGCAAATGCATGACAACATGCTTTTATTGCTCATTTATTGTTGCATAAATCATGCTCAACATCATATTCCACTCGTGCCTATACAAATCCTATAGCAACGCTTGATGAGTGTTTGCGCCCTTCCATTTTATACCACCCCTAAATTCGGAAAGGCTTATTTACGGTAAAACTAGTCGATCATCGGTGCAGCCGACAGTTCCGTGCCTTTACCCCTCAAGTTGTCCGCTTGAGGGTACTAGTCTAAAACCCCATAGAAACCTTACTCTGTTATATTGTGCATGCATCATGGTCAAACCTAGTCGGGTTAGCGTGTCGTCCGCATAATAACCCTTTAAGACAGCCTTATCCAAAAGCCCACCGGGTTTTTCATAATCCCAATGGACGCAATCACGTTTTGTGCATTTATTTGGAGAACTAAATGCATGTATGCTAATCATAAGTGTATAAATAGTCGAGTCTTGCGGGGGTAAGGGTCTAACCTTATCTATTTTGCAGAAAATGAGGCACGAAGTCCCCAGGTTCGACATGGTCCAAAGAATACTTGTTTTTGGGCATGCACGCCCTGGGGAACCTGATTGACAGAGCCAAGAAGATCGAGCCGGGGAAAGGTCCTTCTGGGACCAAGTAGTCTAGGTTTCCTTTTCATTGCTTATATTAATGTAACAAGGCCAAGCACCATTAGTGACTTATTTCCTGCTCATTACTTTAGTGTCGTTTTGGACTCGTCTATTTTACATTAATTAAATGAGGCATTTTTCATCTAAGTTCTCCAAAAACAACTTATCGCTAGGCCTACCTCTGGCACAATGAGGCTCCCAAATTAGGACACACTTTTATTCCCGCACTATGTGTTTAAATACTACAATATTTTCCCATGATCTTCATTGACTTGGCTACTTTTTATTTTTGTTTTGTTTCTCTTTTGATTATTCCCATCCCCAAAGGTTGGTTCATGCATTCTGGCATCATCATCATATCACACAATATCCAGGGGACCTCCACCTCCTCCCCCCCCCAGTCCACTTGAAGGCAAAGTCAAAGAAAAAATGGAAGATTTGGGCAACATCAGACAGAAAAACACAACGCCAGTGGAACGAACATAAGATTTTGACAATTAAGGTACTCAGGTTCAGAATGATGTTGTGTCACAACTCGAGCAAAGGTTGTTGAAACTCCAAAGGGAGCTTGAACATGTCCGGAACTTGGCAAATTTATCCTTCTCACTCAGTGTCCCAGATGTCATTCAAAATCCCATACCTCCTCAGAACACCCCAAACAAACAGAACCCTCCCATAACTCGTCATCATACAACTCCACCGAAAAAACAAATTATCCCACCACAACACCAGCACAACACTTTCCACGCTCCAATAAATACCCCACTAATTATCCCTAAACCACAAGACTCCACAAGTGACCACCTCTATGCTCAAACACCAGGTCATCAGAACAACCCCATATACGTGGAGACTCTACCTCACTACATCCAACACATTGCCACACCTGAATCCAGTGAGAAGGATATGCTCATTAAGAATTTGGCCGAGGAACTCAAGAAGCTGACTAGTCGAGTTTAGGGCGTTGAAGGAAACAAGGGAGTTGAAGGGTTGAACTATGAAGATCTTTGCATACAGCCCGATATTGAACTACCAGAGGGTTACAAACCTCCTAAGTTCGAAATATTCGATGGTACATGTGATCCAGGGTCCATCTGAGGACCTATTGTGATAAATTTGTTGGAGACGAGAAGATTTCGCATGAAATTGTTCATGAGGAGCCTCACAGGAGATGCTTTGTCTTGGTACACCAGCCAAAACCCTAATAAGTTGTCCGACTGGGTAAGTATGGCATCATACTTCATGGACCGGTTCAGGTTCAATACAAAGAATGCACCACACGTGTTCTACATCCAGAACCTTAAAAAGAAGCCCACTAAAACTTTCCGTGAATATGCTTCTCGTTGGAGATCTGAAGTAGCCAAGGTCAAGCCTGCCCTAGAGCAAGAACAAATGAACAAATTCTTCGTCCAAACACAAGACCCGCAGTATTATGAGAGGTTAATGGTGATTGAAAACCACAAATTCTCTGACATCATCAAGCTGAGTGAGAGAATTGAAGAACGTATCAAGAGTGGAATGGTCACTAACTTTGAGGCCCTACATGCCACCAACAAAGCCTTGCAGTCTGTTGGTATATCCAAGAAGAAAGATGCAGGAACGGTAATGGTTGCACAGGGAACCAAATCCCCGTTGGTATACAGAACTTCCTCACTCACCTATCAAGCACCCTCGCCCACCTATCAGTTAGCACCTCCATCAACATATCAACCTTCTCCACCGCCTACATATCAGCCTACTTCCCCTAGATATTCCCAACCAGATCCTGTTTATCACACCTATAACTTTCAGCCATCTCACTTTCAATCGCCCCCTCGCCAAAATTTCCCGAGACCTCAACCCAACTTTGATCGCAGACCTCCTAAACAATACACTGCCATTGCTGAACCTATCGACCGACTGTATGAAATATTAAAAGTTGCTGGTTATGTCACTCCTATCCCTGCTATAACCCCTGAAAATCCATCCCAATGGGTCAATCCAAACAAGACTTGTGCATACCATTCCGGCATGAAGGGGCATACAATTTATGAGTGTTGCTCATTGAGGGATAAGATCCAGTCTATCATCTATAACAAGGTCATCCAGGCAAATGAATATGCTCCCAGTGTTCGCAACAATCCGCTTTCGAACCATAAGGGTGTCAACATGATAGAGATAGAAGAAAACTGGGACCCAGAGAGGTCGATCGGGTTAATCATAGAAGGTGATAACCCAAAGAAGCCAACAGTAACTCTTAATCCCATCATAGTACAGATTCAACCATTCAGAGACGTCGAGGTAACTGCGTCACTCCCATTCAAGTTTGAAACGGCACTACCTGCAAACACACATTTGCCATTCGAGGTTGAAGTTATGCCGCCGTCTAAGATACCCATTCCATTTGAAGTGAAAGTAGCTGCACCAATCATAGTGACAGTGTCAATCACGCCACCTTTCAACAATAAGGCTGTACCTTGGGATTACACGGCTGAAGCAAGAAGGAAAAGTAAAGTCAAGATAGAGGAAGTTGGTGCTGTACAGGGGATGACAAGGACCGGTAGGGTCTATACACCTGAACACTTGGCAGAGTCTAGTAAGAATTCTTCCAACAGGCCAACCGTCATTGAGACAAGCCCAAATGATCTTTGGAGGATGGTGCATGCCAGGGAATACTCAGTCATCGATCAGCTGAACAAAACTCCAGCCTAGATATCCATTCTATCATTACTGCAGAATTCATAGACACGCAGGAATGCTTTGATGAAAGTTCTGAAGAGCATATGTGCCAAATAACATAACTAGTGGAGAAATATCCAATATGGTAGGTCAAGTACTGGAGAGTCACAAGATCACTTTCCACGAGGACGAGCTGCCGCCTGAAGGGATAAGTCATAACAAAGCACTACACATCACTGTGCAATGTGAGGACTACTTCATCACCATGATTCTGATGGACGGTGGATCCAACCTCAACATCTGTCCGTTGACAACACTCAAGAAATTAGGGAAGGGACTACACGAGATCAAAGAAGGATCTATGAATGTAAAGGCTTTCGAAGGTTCTCAGAGGTCTACCATCGGCGAAATCGGTCTTTGTCTGCAGATGGGACCTACATGGTTCGAAATTGAATTTCAGGTGATAGACATATCAACATCCTATAATCTGTTGTTGGGACGCCCATAGATATATGCCACCGGGGCTTTAGCATCAACATTGCATCAGGTGGTAAAATTTGAATGGAACCACCAGGAAGTGATCATCCATGGAGACAGAAGCAATCCTATCTATGGTTGTCAGACCTTCCCGGTGATTGAAGGTAGAAGAAGGCTGGGTGGAGAAACCTACCACCACATTGAACGGGTCAATGCAGTGGATAAAGACAAATGGTGGGATAGTAAGATCAAAAGCATATTGAATTGGAGTGGATACGAGCCTGGTAGAGGACTCGGGAAAAATCTTCAGGGGATTTCCAAACCAATACAGTTGAAGCACTGTGGCACCACTTTTGGGCTGGGATACAAATACACTTGGTAGGAGTACGAAGACTGGTCGCCACCGTGGCACGGTCCCTACTATCCATTGGAACAACCTATACCACATTTGGAGCAAATTTTCCGGCAAGCTGATATCATATGGGGGTCAGAAAAAGAAGAAACTATAGCAGCTTTGAAGGATCTATTCTTAGAAGATGGTGACGTGGAATGTTGTGTTATTGTTGAGGAGGAGGAGAAGGAAGGCCTTACCATCCTAGCTGTGAGTAAGGGATCATTCCTCAGGAATTGCACTGTCAGACCATCTAGGGCCCGACGAGTCCCGGGTCAGCAAGGCTGAACAAGCATTGTTTATTTCATTTTGGTAATGATTTCCTTTTCCGCGTTTCCATTTTTTGCATTTTCCAATAAAACATCCAATGTTCCAAAACATTCAAAAATCACTTTTATGTTTCAACGAATCTTCATTCATTTATTATCATTTTCTCTCATTATTTTATCTTACAACATTACTATTTTCTGTCTTGATGAACCAATGACTGGGACATGCAATGAGACAACGCAACAAAAGGACATTGATACAGAGGAAGAAGATACCATACCTGATAAAATTATCAGAAAAGTTGAGGATTTTAAAAATAGACCTAAGTCCAATCTGGTCAAAACCGAGATAGTCAACCTGGGAGATTCAGAAACTGTCAAGGAAACTCGCATCAGCCTTCATCTATCGTCATCAGAGAAAGTGGAATACACACAATTCTTGAAAGAATATGAAGACATATTTGCATTGTTGTACGATGACATGACTGGTCTAAGTACATCCATTGTGGCTCACAAGTTATGAACCAATCTAATGTGCCCAGAGGTAAAGCAGAAGCTTAAAAAATTCAATCCTGATATGAGTCTGAAAATCAAAGAGGAAGTTACCAAGCAAATCAATGCAAAGGTTCTCAGGGTAGTTGAATATCCGACATGGTTAGCTAGCATCGTGCCAGTACCCAAGAAAGATGGAAAGGTCAGAGTTTGTGTCGACTATCGGGATCTCAATCGGGCCAGTCCGAAGGATGATTTTCCTCTCCCAAACATACACATCTTGATTGACAATTGTGCAAAGCATGAACTTCAATAGTTCGTGGATTGTTTTGCTGGTTACCACTAGATTTGTATGGATGAGGAAGACACTGAGAAGACGGATTTCATCACACCGTGGGGAGTCTACTATTATAAGATGATGTCGTTCGGCCTAAAGAATGTTGGGGCGACCTATATGAGAGATATGGCTACTATCTTCCATGATATGATACATAAAGAAATTGAGGTGTATGTGGATGATGCCATCCTCAAGTACAAGAGAGCCACTGGCCATACAACAGATTTGAGAAAGTTCTTCAACAGGTTGCGAAAGTACAACTTGAAGATAAATCCCGTGAGTGTGTGTTCGGGTTTCCTGCTGGGAAATTGCTTGGATTCATCATC
Organism: Nicotiana paniculata; assembly: GCA_005239505.1. Classification (NCBI taxonomy): domain Eukaryota; kingdom Viridiplantae; phylum Streptophyta; class Magnoliopsida; order Solanales; family Solanaceae; genus Nicotiana; species Nicotiana paniculata. Next base: position 48,303 of record ML360315.1, on the reverse strand, counting down.
AGCCACCGAAGAATAGAACTGGATCCATCAAAGGTCAAAGCCATCAAAGAATTGCCACCACCAAAGAACAAGAAAGATGTGATGAGTTTCCTGGGACGCCTTAACTACATCAGCCAATTCATAGCCCAGTCCACGGTTATATGTAAACCAATCTTCAAGATGCTGAAGAAAGATGATGCGGCCGAATGGACCGATGATTGTCAGAAAGCTTTCGATAGAATCAAGGAATATTTGTCAATATCCCAGTCTTGGTCCCGTTAGATCCAGGTAAACCCTTGCTACTCTACCTTGCGGTATTAGATGGAGCTTTTGGCTGCGTTCTAGGGCAGCATGACGAGACAGGAAAAAAGGAACAAGCTATTTATTATCTGAGTAAGAAGTTCACTCTAAATGAGGCACCGTATTTTCTACTGGAATGTACCTGCTGTGCTCTAACCTAGGTAGCCCAGAAGCTAAGGCATTACTTCTGTGCCTACACAACGTATCTCATATCAATGATGGATCCCTTGAAATATATCTTTCAGAAGCCCATGCCCACTGGCAAACTGGCCAAATGGAAAATCCAGCTGAGTGAGTTTGATATTGTTTATGTGACTCAGAAAGCGTTCAGGGGGCAAGCACTGGCAGATCATCTTGACAAGAACCCCGTGGGAGGAGAATATGAACCCTTGAAAACGTATTTTCCCGATGAAGAAGTGTCATTCATAGAGGAGGACATTACAGAATCCTATGATGGGTGGAGAATGTTCTTCGACGGAGCAGCCAATTTCAAAGGATTCGGCATTGGAGTTGTCCTGATATCGGAAAAAGGTTAACACTACCCGGTATCTGCCAAACTCAGATTTCCCTGCACCAATAATATGGCAAAATATGAGGCCTGCATCTTAGGGCTCAATATGGCCATTGACATGAATATCCAGGAGTTTCTAGTAATTGGTGACTCAAGTCTACTAATACACCAAGTACAATGAGAATGGGCTACCAAGAAGTCCAATATATTGCCATATCTGCACCATGTGCAAGAATTGAGGAAAAGGTTCACAAAGATAGAGTTTCGGCACGTCCCTAGAGTTCAGAACGAGTTTGCCGATGCATTGGCCACTGTATCATCCATGATACAACACCCAAATAAGAACTTCATTGATCCTATTCCAGTGAAGATCCATAACCAGTCGACATATTGTGCCCATGTTGAAGAAGAAGCAGACGGAAGACCATGTTTCCACGACACTAAGAAACGAACGCTCCGGAGATTGTCCAATAATTTCTTTCTCAGCGGAGGAAACATGTACAGAATAACTCCTGACTTGGGATTATTAAGATGTGTCGATGCAAAGGAAGCCTCCAGACTACTTGAAGAGATACATGCTGGGACCTGTGGCCTACACATGAATGGTTTTGTCTTAGCAAATAAAATACTCAGAGCCGGTTACTTCTGGATGACCATGGAAACAGACTGCATCCAATATATCCGGAAATGCTATCAATTTCAGGTGCATGCAGATATGATAAAGGAACCCCAAATGAGCTCAATGCAACAAGCTCACCTTGGCTGTTCGTCGCCTGGGGAATGGACGTTATTGGACCAATCGAGCCCACAACCTCAAATGGCCACAGGTTCATCCTAGTAGCTATCGATTACTTCACCAAATGGGTCGAAGCACCATCATACAAAGAAGTAACTAAGAAAATCGTTGCAGACTTTGTCCGTGACCGCATCATTTGTTGATTCGGGGTTCCGGAGTCAATCATCACTGTCAACGGTTCCAATCTCAATAATGATTTGATGAAACCCATGTGTGAGACTTTCAAAATCAAGCACAAGAATTCCACAGCCTATAGATCACAGATGAATGGAGTTGTGGAAGCCGCCAACAAGAAAATCAAAAAGATATTGAGAAAGATGATAGAAAAGCACAAACACTGGCATGAAAAATTATCATTCGCCTTACTGGGATACCATACCACAGTCCGTAAATCAACTGGGGCAACTCCTTATTTACTGGTTTATGGTACGAAAGTTGTTATTCCTGCCAAAGTGGAGATCCCTTCCTTAAGAATCATACAAGAAGCTGAGCTCAGTGACGCAGAATGGATAAAAGGCCGCTACGAGCAGTTAGCCCTCATAGAAGGGAAAAGGATGAATACAATATGCCATGGTCAACTTTATCAGAATAGAATTTCCAGATCCTTCAACAAGAGAGTCAAGCCAAGACAGTTCACACCGGGGCAACTGGTGTTAAAGAAGATTTTTCCACATCAAGACGAAGCCAAAGGGAAATTTTCTCCCAACTAGCAAGGTCCATATATGGTTCAACGAGTATTGATAGGAGGAGCTCTCATACTTGCAGAAATGGACGGAGAAGTTTGACCAAAGCCAATCAATTTAGATGCAGTCAAACGATATTATGTGTAACATTCTATGCTTTTCTTCAATAATGTAAATTGAACTACGCCTGAACTGATTCCCATTTAAGAGGGGATGCGTAGGCAGCCCTATGGGTTCGGTCATAATTCAATAAATATCTCATTTCCCCCGCAATCAAAAACTGGGGCAGAATTTTGAGGAGGACCCTCAAAATTCGAAGCAAGTTCAGTCGATCGCAGCGTGTACAACAGTCAGAATCATCAACCATCCAACTGGCAGAATTTTGAGGAGGACCCTCAAAATTCCATAGCATGAGTGGTTGCAATGTCTTGAACCATGTCACGGTCACCGGTTCATTTAAATTTCTTGAAATATATTTTTTACTATGTCTTTATAAAATCATGCACATTTTCAAAATATAGCTCTATTTAGCAAACACTACCCCAATAACGCAAACAAAATCATCAAACCAAGCAGAGCGAAGCAAGTAAAGCCAGCGGAGACACGAATCAACCTCCCCCATCTACAGACTCACTATTTTTCTTTGGATGCAGGAACAAAGAATGAACATGTTCAAAATCACAATCCTCGAAACCATCGCACTTGCCGACATTTTCTATCAACACGAACAAACAATGCTCCGTAGTCACAATGCTCACAACAATCACAATATCAAAGCCTGCTGCCAGTTAAGAAATTCTACTATCATTTACTATTTAATCTTCTGCATAAGGCTAAGTTCTGCCTTCATTTTGCATAAGGCTTATATCTGCTTTCATTTGCATAAGGCTAATCTTTGCCTTCATCTTGCATGGGACCAAGCTCTGTCCCGCATTCTGCATGAGGTTAAGCTCTACCTCCATTTTCATAAGGCTAATCTCTGCCTTCCTATCTTCATGAGGTTAAGCTCTACCTGCATGTGCATAAGGCTAATCTCTGCCTTCCATCTTGCATAAGGCTAATCTCTGCCTTCTCTTGCATAAGGCTAATCTTTGCCTTCATTCTGCATAAGGCTAATTTTTGCCTTCCACATCTCTGCATGAGACTAAGCTTTGTCTCCATACTTGCCTGAGGCTAAGCTCTGCATCCAATTTTCCTTTCACCGAGACTAAGCGCTGTCTCTCGAGCATTATTCACTTCGCTTCTCTTTCGGGCAAAGCTCTGCCCTCCATTTTCCAAGACTGAGCTCTGCCTTGTGGAAGTCATATTACTGCATTTCATGGGCTAAAATATCGCCAACCTGTCCAAAGGCATCATAGTCTAACGACACCATCCTCATAGCCGGAAGACATCATGTCATGGCCATAGGATCTCTCTCAACTTTGCATATCATTATTCAAATACGTCATAGTTCAGAGGCACCATCTTCATTGCCCGAGAACATCATTTCATGGCATGCGAATCTGTCATCAAACAATTCATAGCCTAGGACATCATGGTCAAAGGACGTCATCCCTAACCGTCCGAAGACAACTTTCATAGTCCAACGGGAACCTGCATCATGTTTGAATTTATGCACAATATATGCTTGTAGTATTCTTATTCGCAGGTAACCCGACAGGCGATGGCTACCCGCAGGAGCGATCCCTCTCCAGTTCTCCCATCCATATCAAACTTAACCTCTTCCTTAGAACCGTTCATTCATCTAGCTCTAGATGTTGCGTCCGTTATTGTGATGACTTCACCAATATACTTCGCCGATGGATCCGGAACTACATGTGGCTTGATTCCTGTAAAACAAGGGATATGTAGGCAGCTCAGAAGCCAGGGTGCAGCCTAAATCTCTCCAAATCGTTTCGCTCGGTCAAATTGACCATCATGTCTTTACCCGACAAACTCTTTCATCCTTTTCGGGTAAAGAGGGGCAACTGTTGATACCCATTTTTTTCCAAAACATATTTTTTAAAATTGCATATATTCCTTCAATGTCATGCATTAATAGCAATTGGTATTTTCCATTATTTTCCTACATTTTTATTAATTTGTCCAGTATTTATTTCTAATAAATAATTATAAAATTACATCACAAATGATTTCAAAAGCATCTCTTGATTTAATTTATTGTTTATGGTCCTAGTTAGACCCAATTATTTCATAATTAGTCAAATTGGCATCTTTTGGCTATAATTGCAATAACTTTGCAGTTATAGCCCAAACACATAATTTTGCACTATTTTCTACCAGAAATTAGTCATTTGTACTTTTAAAATACTACGTAATCATTCCAAATTATTTTCTATGCATGAAATTTCTTTTTATAATTATTAGCTATTTTGTAAATTATTTTAATTAATTTGAATTAGGTATTTAACAAACAACCTAATTTCATTTCAATTGTAGCCTAAGTTAAACCAGACCAAAAACCTAATTAAATCAACCCAATACCCCAGGCCCAAATCCTAATACTACCTGACCCAAATCCGCCCAAACCCTGGTCGTTGATCATTTTTTATCAATGGTCCAGGATATTTCCTTCCTAATTTAACCTAACGACTACCCCCTTCCCCTCTCGTTTTTCTCTCTTTCACTCCGCCGTTACACATCTCCCTTCTCTCTCAAATCCTCTCTAATCTAACCCTAACTCTCTCTCGCCGACACTTATCTGTCGTCGATCACGGTGGTCTCTCACTACCTCCAGGCCTCAAATGACCTCTCCTATGTTGGTGCCTCCCTCTCTAAGGTCCTTGAGGGACTAGGGTCAGTACGCTTACACCTTTGGCCCGTCCTTGCCTGTTTCAAGCCGCCATGGATCGATTTTGAGTAAGATCTGCCTATTTCGCTTCAAACCTATGGGTTTCTAGGCCTATGTATTCATCTCTATGTTTTTTTTTCTAAAAACCCTAATCTCATATCTTGGACTTCTCAGATCTATACATATCTGAGATGGTTCAAACTTATTTTTACTTGTTTTATGAAGATTCTTCTGATTTTTCGAAATGACTTGTCATCTTCCTAAACTAGGGTTTCTGAAAATCCTTTTCTTCAAAACGCTTTCTGATTTTTGAGTGTTTAATCCTCTGATTTCTTATGTGCTTCGACTGATTTTGTTAAGTTTTTCCTTAACCCTAACTAGTTATACTAAACTCCCCAACTTTCTGACACTTTGTTTGGATTCTGAGTTTATCTTTACTGTTCGTTCTCTCAAACTCGTTTGCACATTTGATTCTCATGAATCTGCTTCGATTAATCTAAATATTCTTGTGATTTTCACCCTGTTCAACTTACTAGGGTTTCTGATTCTGCCTTTTTCTGCCTATTATGTGCTTACCTCGCTAACTCTCAGAGGCATGTTTATCATCACTATATCCCAGTTTGAATCCCTGATTCTACGTGATGTGTACCACTGTGTCCATTAGGGTTTCTGATTTTTGTTTTGCTTCTTCTTTCCTACCATGTGTTTATTCGGTTTGTTCATAAAATTTTGTGTTAACTCTCCCCTTAATTAGCACTGTTCCCATTTGAATTCCTAATTTTCTGTGACTAATACCTTTTACTGATTTCCTGTGATGATGTCTTCACTGATTTCCAACCTATAAACTATTTTCTTACCTTATTATGTGATTGACTATTATTAGTTGGTTCTTACTGATTGTTTCCTTAATAAGACCTTTCTGTACCTAGCCTCAATTACAAGTTCTGTACTGGTACTATGCTGAGATGATTTTATTGTGTTATATTCCAGTCATATGGTGTGTTTCCTTATTTGTTGCATGTCTATTACCATTCAAAGTTAACTCCTTAATTGAAGAGAGTACTTACATTGATTTTGATGCTAATTGACTCTGATTCCCCAATCACTACATGGCTTCAATTCTTACCTTATTCTCTACCTAGTTTTAAACTATATATACATTGCTTTTGCACTGACTCAAAACACACGAACACATTAGTTCAAAAAGCTCTGTCTCATACTCAAAGCTTTTCTGCTCTCTTTCTTTCTTTGTTACTTACTTACTACTATTCTGAATTAGCCGTCTGCACATTGTGTTTACTATCCCCTTACTGGTATGTTCTGATTTCAATTAAAGTCCCAAAACCAACATGTTTCTGTTACTGCTTCAGTTTATCATGTTTCTGATCTGTTTCTATCTATGTTTTTGTTGTTCAACATGTAATTGACATGTCTACATCATTGTTCATCTAGCATATTATGTTATGCCCCACTCCCCTTTAGGATCAGTATGCTTATGAATATGTTACCCCCTTGTAGTATGTCCCAATATGATTTTCTCTATCTCATGTTTACCTATTTTCTAGCATGAACCTTTCTTTGCAAAGCAATTTGTATCCTAAGTTGTCTGATTCTGCGTTGATTCGGAAATTCATGATGCGTTGACACCATTAGCTATCCCCTAATCCCCAAAAAACCCCAACAAGAACTTCTATGACCCTGTATACTATGTGCTCTATGTGTCCCCAATTCCCATCACCCCTATAAGAAGGACTGTGATTCGAATGTGATGAATCTATTTGTGTTGTGATTAGTCTACTGTTTGTTAATTGTCCTACTCCTGTCAACAAACTATTTTTTACTAAACAACTCTCCTATTTTATAAAACTGTCAACTAAGTCTTTTCCAAACATTGCCTTTCCTATTAAAACCTTTTTAAAAATAATGTCAAGCGCTCTCACTCTACTCTTAGGTCCTTAGGTTCTGCCCCTCCAGTGTATGATTGCCTTGGATTCCTATGAGATCCCTCTGAACTCTAGGGCACTGGGGCTGGCCCTTCCACACTACCCTTACTCGATTATGGTTATGAAATCTGGGTGTGAGCACTGCCCGGGATACCTTGAGGTCCTTAGGGAACTCTGACACACCCGGATATGAGAAAGGCTATGAAACATTTGAGCACTTGAGGTTCTGGGAATCTGGGCCTATTTTTCAGGCTCCCTATAGTTTAACTTCTTCTTTTCCTTTATCTATTTATGTAATTTACTCAGCTGGTATGTAATAATTATTTGTAAACAGATATTGCGGATGGCTAATGAAAAGGCGAGGGTAGCTATATATATGTTATCAATATCAAGGGATAGAAACCATGCCTTAGGTTTACATTTCCTATATGTGCATTAGAATCCATGTTTAGGACCAATACATTCTAAGCATGTCATGCATTAGATATCATGTTTTAGGTTTACTGCTTCAGTATCTCATTTGACCCTATTTATCACTTATAAATCCTGTTTTAGGGCTAAATAATAGCATCAACATAAAAAATATTGCTCCTGCACATCCTAAAATTATGCTGTAACTTCTTGTGCATTTAGAAATCATGCTTTAGGAATTATGCAACCATTCTGCATCTCTATGTGCATAGTAGATACCATGCTTTAGGATCTCGCCCAGTCACACTTAGTTAAACTACTGATGCATGAAAAAGGACATAAGACAGTCTCATATTTGATCATCCTTTTTTAAATAAACTGGTGATAATCCCTGTATTTATCAACACCTAGAACAACATGCTTTTAGGTAAAACAACTTCTGAACTATTTTTTAACAATTATGGCAATTATTATGCACAATCCCACGCCTAGGCAAGCCTTAGGTAATCCATCTCTTTAAAAACTGGAAGACTGTTGCTTTGTGTTTACTGCCTAATGGTTAACAAGTTTTAAACTCAATAGGCAAACTGATTAGGTCCTGCTTATGTGTTTATAAAATTGAAGATGCATATCTTATGTGTTCTGATTTTCACTTAGACATCACGTTTTAGGATCATGCTTAATAATACTTCCCTTGTTTGTGTTTGAGACGTGCTGCTTATGTGAATTATCGGTGGAGGTAAATCTGAGCCTCTTAACTGATTTTTTTCTATTTTATCTGTTCAAATCCTATCTGTTCTTGCATGTCGCCTAGTATTTTCTCCTTTCAACCTTAGGGGTCTGTCTAGAATTGCCTATAGTTAGAGGTCCTAAATCCCTTCAGGGACATTAATAAGGGACGGGTAACAACACGCATAGAGATCGTTAAATAACACTCGCTTTAATAATCTCTAAGGGGTGGGGAAGGGTAGATATGGATATGATGACCGGTGTGCTAATGCAACATATAGCCCCTATTCTGAGGAGTGATTACCGGGCATTGTACCGATGTGATCCTATAGGATAAACAACCTAGGACCCCCATATTTCTTACATATATATGTTTAGATCATAACTCTTTCAAAACTTTACTTGTGTGCTTCGACTGTAAATCTTTCAAAACCTTATATATGTGCTTAGACTTCAAATCTTTTAAACTTTAGCACATATGTGTGCTTAGAGTGCGAATCTTCCCAAAATCTTTATTTGCTTACCTATATGTTTTGCTTGCTTATGTGCTACCTTTTTTAAAATTCACAAAACTTGTTTGACCGGGAACCACAGTTGTGAACTTTAAGGGGTGCCTAACACCTTCCCCTTGAAGTAGTTTCAAACCTTTACCCTATCTCTGGTTATCTAATATGTGTTTATAAATGACCCTTAATAGGTGACCTAACGCACCTTAAAATCGTTAGGTGGCGACTTTTCAATTCCTTATCCCTTTCCCAAAAGGAAACGAGTTGTCCCAATAATGTCGAATAACCTGACCGACCCGAAAAGGAGAGGAAATGGGGGGGGGGGGGACACCTAGGACAATCTATCACCCTGTGGATGATATCTCCATGCTCAAAACAACCTCTCTGCTGATGTGACTAAGGAAAATGTGCGGTACAAGTACTCTCAGACCCATGAGTACCCCAAACTCCATGCGAAGCCGGTAATGCAAATTGAACTGGCTGACCCACAAAACCTCTACCGTGTTGTACCCTGCCTCCATAGTAAGGACCAGTAGATCTCTCCGGCCTACGAGGCCGCCTCACCTCTCTTCCCTCTCTCTCCTGACCTCGTCTATCCTCCCTCTCACAACCCCACCTAACATCTCTCTCATAGTCCCGCCTGTCATCTCTCTCATGATCTAGCATGCCCTTAACTCTGCGAGCAAGCCCTACTACCTGCTGAAATGAAACATTCGACTCTAACTCCCGAGCCATGCTGAACTGAATATCATGCCTGAGGCCCTCAATGAATCTAGAACACGCTATCTAACTATAGCAACCAAAGCAGGTGCGTGCCTGGCCAAATCACTGAATCTGACGGCATACTCTGGTACTGACATAGTGCCCTAGCGCAGCCTCTCAAACCTTGCGCGCCATGCATCTCAGAGGGACTGAGGTACAAACTCGCTCAAGAACATCTCTGAAAACTGATCCCATGTAAGTGAAGCCGACTCGGCCGGGCTACTCAACTCATATGCCCATCACCACTGATAAGCCGCTCCCTTGAGCTGAAATGTAACAAAAGCAACCCTGCTCGTGTTCAAAATACCCATAGTACGAAGAATGCGGTGACACTCCTCCAGGAAACCCTGGGCATCATCTGTCGCCAATCCACTGAAGGTAGGAGGGTGGTACATCTTGTATCTCTCAAGTCTAAGCTGTTCTTCCTCAGATGATGCTGCCCTAACCACGGGCGGAACCGAGACCACAAGTCGTGCTTCCATGATACCTGGAACCTGACCAACATGATCTCACTGCTCTGGAGTGTGGGCGAAGAGAGTCTGAGCTCCTCCCCCGCTCTGTGAGGTAGCTGGTGCACCCGAAATCAACACTTCCTGAGTCAAGGTACCAATCATATCCCAGAATGTTGCCAAGGTCTCCTGAAGTCCAGGTGTAACAACAGGCGCCTCCGATGCCTGTCCCCCAACTGGAACTGCTGACGGCTCCTCAACGGCTGATCTGGCAGGTGCTCTAGCTATGACACATGCCCCTCGTCGGCCTCGGCCTCTACCTTTGCCCCTGGCGGCATCTGCTCCGGGGGTAACATCCTCAGGATCTGCAGCTCGCGTCCTCACCATCTGTGAGAGAATGGAACAATAACTTCAAACTTCAAGATTAATGAACTCGCACGATAGGAATGAAGGAAGTGAATTTATCTTAATAGTTTCGTAGCCTCTCGAAGATAAGTATAGACGTCTCTGTACCGATCCGCAAGACTCTACTAAACTCGCTTATGACTGGTAGCACCTATGAACCTAGAGCTCTGATACCAACTTGTCACGACCCAAATTTCCCTCCGTTGGGTAAGGAATAGGTAAGCTTAATATTCATGGAATAACAACAATAATAACAAAATAAAATATTTTTCTAAAATAAATAATTCTTTATACATTGCATATTCCAAAAACCCGGTAGTACAAGTCATAAGCTTTATAGAGTTTACTTGTCACGGCCCAAATTTCCCTTCGTTGGGTATCGTGATTGCACCTAGTCTTAAGGAATAGGTAAACCTAATATTCATGGAATAACAACAATAATAATAAAATCAAATCTTTTTCTAAAATAAATAATTCTTTATACATTGTATATTCCCAAAACCCGGTAGTACAAGTCATAAGCTTTATAGAGTTTACTACAACTTCTAATTACAACTGTTTGGAAGTAAGAAAAAACAGTGTAAATGCAAAATAGGAAGGTGACTCCGAAGCCTACGAGCGTAACGACAGGTTTACCTGGAGTCTCCTCGGCAAGAGTCTGCACAACTACTAACTATCAATACCTGGATCTGCAAGAAAATGTGCAGAAGAGTAGTATGAGCACACCACAACAATTCCAGTAAGTATCAAGACTAATCTCGGTGAAGTAGTGATGAGGACTAGTCAAGACACCCACTGGCCTAATAAACTGGACAAGTATCAATATAGGAATAAAGGGAATAAAACGATGTACACATAAAGGCCACACAATATAGCTAACAATATAGGAAATTCGATAAAGAAGGAAAACAATAAGTATCAACAGAAACCATGAAACAACACACAGATTGAATAGAACACAAACAAATCTAGAATGTAAATATATATCACGGACATGTAATGTCTCAAAAACTTCAACCCCTTCTATATCAAATTCGTAGTCATTTCCACGAGGTTCCGAACCTCGGACAAACCACCATCTACGGGTCCCAATATTCGAACCATAACACTTGGCATCTTGCGCCCTCATTCGAGTACTAACTGCACGGATGACTCACGTGCCAATTGGGTCATTTCCACCCATTCGGTAGGTACAACAACATTGTCTATACTTGAAAACAATAAAGAGCTAAATCCATTAATAGTACTTAACTACGTGTATGCTTGTGCAGGTGTCCTAACATGATTCAACAACCAATAAGCATAAGGTAAGAAAAAGGCAACACGTACATTATCATCTCACAAATTTCCACACGAATAAACTCACATCGTAAGTGTTCCAGTACACAAAATCAACAACAAAGAATGCCCCCAGGACAACGCAAGTATAACAAACAATCATTATCATAGCCCACCTTGTCTCGCCACATGTGCAATAGTAATGTATATGCCCGCCTTGTTTCGCCACACATGCATAAACATGTTTCCACCTTATCTCGCCACATGCGCAACCCACATATACATATCCTGCCTTGTCACGCCGCATGCACAATACAAATAGAAAATAAGGCACAACAGAAACCTCGTGCAAACCCCATATCAGCAACCGCACGGAAGAAACCTCGCGCATCACCACAACAAGTACAACAAAAACAATTGACAATAATACAAGATACGGTAGATACATCAATTGAAGAACCTTTGATCACAAGAAAATCAAGACTAGTTCACGAGGAATAAGCACAACAAAGAATACTAGGCATAATAAGGACAACTCGACAAGGAAGAAAAATGACGTATAAGAATCGTACCCAAATGAACGTTTCAACAAAAAGAAAACTCACACGAATCCGATAAATCCATATAAAGGCAAGTCACTAAGGTATAGAATATCTAAACTTCTTTTAAGGTTGAGCAGTTACAAGGATATTCAACAATTTTCACTTAAGGACAACCAGCAGGAAATAATCATAACTTTAGTTAAGACCAAAACAATTATAGGATGGGATGAAGATAATTACAATTTCAGATAAGCAGTTAAGAGAACCTAGCATGACAGTAAAATGAGTAAAATCTTCAGATAAGTCAATTAGGAGTCAGATAGGCAAGATGAGTAAATCCAAAAGTAAGAAATTCTACAATTAAGAAAATAAAGACGGAACTAGAAATTTGGAAGTTCAATCATGCCAAGGACAATTCATACTCGACGAATATAAGGACCTAAGATTCCTAAAGGGTCAACTTTACACAATTAAGTTCGAGCATGCACTCGTCACCTCGCGTACACAGACTACAATCAACATAGAAGACTCAAATCCTAAGGGGTATTTCCCCACACAAGGTTAGGCAAGATACTTACCGCAAAGACGACAACCCGGTACTCTAAAATGAACTTCTCGGGAAGAAAGACCTCCAGACGGCTCAAAATTAACTAAAACAACTTCAAAATACACATAAAACTTGTAAGAAACTATTCCGGATAATAAAGTTTCAATCTTTACAAAAATATAAAAATCGACCCAAAAGTCGACCCCCGAGCCCCCACCTCGGTACCCGACAAATTTTTACAAAATTCGATTACCCATTCCAATACGAGTTCAACCATACAAAATTTATCAAATTTCGATAACATTTGGTCCCTCAATTCACGATTTTTCATTTTAGAAATTTTCTTTCAAAACCAACATTTACCCTAACTAAATATACAATTTAAATGATAAAAACAAGGACTAATTCATGGAATATATATAATTCTAGTTGAAGAACACTTACCCAATCGAATTGTGTGAAAAACCCTCAAGGAATCACTCAAAACCGAGCTCTACAAGTTAAAATGTGATAAAGATGGTGAACCCTCGATTTTTTTTGGATATATTCTGTCTGACCAAGCAATTGTGCATCGCGATTGCGGAAAAAGCAATGCGATGGCGAAGAAGGAATTGGCTACCGCCCAGAAATGTACTACGCGATCTGAACTGTGACATGCGATCGCAGAAGAGGAAGGGAAAGGCCTACGCGATCGCGTGGGGTAATACGCGAACGCGAAGAAGAAACTATGGTAGGTCAACTTTACTCTACGCGATCGCAACTGGGTCTACACGATCGCAGAAGGGAAGCATCAGGCACCAGAACAGCAGTGCAAAAATAGAGAAAATGACCCGAAGCCCATCTGAAAACACCTGAAGCCCCCAGAACCCCGTCCAAACACATAGACAAGTCATATAAACTGACACAGACTAGCTCGAAGTTTCAAATCACATAAAAACACCAAAACGACGAATCAAACCAAAAATCAAACTTATGAATTTTCAAATCTTCAAATATCAAAACTCGATCCGAAACCTTTCAATTCAACAGAGAATGATGCCAAATTTTACGGACAAGTCATAAATGACACAACGGACCTATAGCCACTCTCGAAATTCTATTCCGAGCCCGATATTAATATTTCACCTATCGGCTGAAATCGCCGAGATTCTAACTTTCGCCGAATTACCTCAGATTACTCTACGGACCTCCAAAACCAATTCCGGATGCGTGCCTAAGTCCAAAATCACCATACGAAGCCGTTGACATCACCCAAAACTCATTCAGAGTCCGCTTACACAAAAGTCAAACCTTCGGTCAAACCTCACCGCTTAAACTTCCAAAACTGATGTTTTCTTTCCAATTCGACTCCGGATCATCCGGTAACTGAATTCGACCATGCACACAAGTCGGTATACACAATGTGAAGCTGCTCAAGACCTTACACCACCGAACAAAGCTTAAATTCTCAAAACGACCAGTCGGATCATTACACATGATTCACCAATTGAAACCATGTAAAATTGAATATAGTGACATAAAAACTGCCTGTATGCTAAGTTTTTTATTCGATTCATTCCTTATGATAGAATTATCAATTTTATTACTATAGTGATATTCTATCCATTGATAAAACTATCAAATTTTAATCCATAATCCCTGTAGGTAATTATGAAAAAGTATTTAATATTTTATCCTAATTAATTATGCAAAATATAATAAAGGTTCTTAAGTTATAATTAACCACGAGCATGTTGTCTAAATTTCATTATGTGATCTTTATCCTTATAATTTATTTGACTAAAAGTGTTGCGACTACTCTCTAATCAAATAAATTTTAGATCACTTAGACGTTGATCCTTAATATCCTTGCGTGATGCAAACATAAAATATAATTTTAGTTAATCTAGGTTGCTGTGGCTAAGTCTTAATTAAATAAAATTATGTGGATCACATGATATTAAATCTAAAGTTTATTCAACATTTCTTGCTAAATACATAATGCAATAAACTTTTGTCTTATGTGCATAATTTTTTTTAATAACAATTGTAGGTAAATAGAAACAAATACATACTATCAAGATAATAATCTAAGCGCATGAGCAATGTAAAGTGCAACAGTACTATACATACACTTATCAGAATAATTTAAGCACCATAAATTTTTGAATATTAAAATACATCAAAAGACACAAGACTTAAATGTTTTGACGTGATAATATATATACACTGACGAGTCTTAAAGTGTTTGCCAGCTTTTTCCCTTATTTATAGTATATTTGTAATATAATATAATATAATATAATAGGAGTATCATATATCCGAAAACATTTTCTTTGAAAACGAAATACAATATGCAACACTTCGTCTTCAACCTCTAACGGGTCTTTTCAACCCGGTTTCAAACCCATTTAGAGACCCTAATTATTTTTATAATTCCAACACCAAAAATCACATTTGAGTTACAAAGAGGCTAGGAAATCAGTTTTCATACGGATTCTGTCATTAGTTTGCTTCAAAATTTTTAGAAAACGCAGATCTAGAAAATAAGATGTCATTTTTTATTAAGTCGCAAATTTCGAAATTGACAAGGCAGAGGCTAATCAACCGGCTCTGATACCAAATGTTAGAGCAGCGCGCAGGGAAAATAAATATAGGACATACCTCCGGCCGTTATTGCGGTTTTACCGATGGTGTTTGTTTTCTACTCCGGATCTTCTAAGTACTAAAAAATCCTCACAATAATGATGTAGTAAATGGAGAAGGAAATTTGTGCTTAGGGACGCAACCAGATATTTCACACACATAGACACACACACACGCAACCAAATATGTCTCACACACACACACTTGGCCGTTACATAAATTAAAGAGGGGAATTGAAGAAGGGAGTTTTAATTAGTCCAAATTAAATAGACCACCTTCTGAAACATTCAATGTAAAAGAACATTTCCTACGTCATAAACTCATTTTCCTTCGATTAGAGGAAATATTTTTTTTATCAAAGAAGAAAAATATTTTCAAAATCCTTTTTCAACATTCCACACTCTATATCCCCGTCAATTCCATTAGAAAGTCTACGTCAGAAGATTATCCAGATTTGATCATTTGAAATCACTTTAACTCGTAGCCCAAATGGAATCATAAGAAGACTTATCAAAACATAGGTAAAGTTCAAAAATGTTAATCACTGAAGACTCTATCATCTATAATTGAGTTGCAGACAACATCTGGAAAAGCATATTCCATTTTACCTAAATTCTTTCTGATTAAACAAATCTCAGAAAAATAAGTCTTTGTTTCTTTATGTATAGTTTGTTTGAAATAGTCATTATACATAAAGAAAAACTTTTATTAATTAATTTGTCTGAATGCCTAATTCTTTTCCCATTCCTCAACTAATTCACCTCTATATCTGCTCTTACTACAGAAATCGTCTACAAATCCAAGCTTACATTTTCCTCTCAAAGCTAGTTTCATTGCCCTGCTCCACAAGGCATAATTCTCTGGCCCTGTGAACTTAATTGGAATCAAAACTTGCCTTGGAGTATCTCCTGCTTGAAGAAATAGCGGGTGATTATGATCAAGCTAGCTTACCTCGTTTTCACCCATGTCTGCGGAAATTATCTTCTGTAATTAGCTCAATTTTTCCGGAGCTTCATGCCGGACCGGATCCTCACGATCGCCGCTCTGATACCATGAAGAAATTCATACAGAGATGAAGCTTCACTGCTAGATCAATGGAGTAGTGGATTAGGACACATGCAGAGATGAATATTCTAGAATCTGAGATAGAGAATGAAGAAGAGAAATATATTTTCTTATGTCTCTAAGCGTAAATATGACAGTGTCACGACCCAAAATCACAGGTCATGACGACATCTAACTCGACCCGCTAGGTAAGCCAACTAAAAATATATACAAGACAAAAGGATATATGAGAAACTAAAATAGGATTGACTGAACTTTTACAAATTTACCCAAGAAATGGTAGTACGAATCATGAGCTTCCAGGATTTAGAATTTATAAAGCTAATACAAATAATCACACAATCTGTTTGAAAACTACATGAATAGATTAATAATGTTTAAAACTACCAAGGACAAGTGGCATTTTCTATCCAGAATACACGAACATCTTCAGGGTCAGCTCCCGACTTCTCCAGCAGCTCTGCTCCAATAGTCTGCACGGAGTGTGCAGAAGTGCAGTATCAGTACAACAGATCCCATGTACTGGTAAGTATCTTGTCTAACCTCGTCGAAGTAGTGACGAGGCTTTTCAGTTAAAATGTGGTTATTAATAACACTTTAATGTAAACTAACAATAGAACTATGTCATAGTATAATAGAATAGAGTGCACGACACGACTGTACAGAGCAATAACATAGTACCAAAAAGAATCACAATTCAACAGTTACCAGCATCTCGACCAACCCTTTCCTTAGAACGAAAACCCATGAACAACAACAAATCACCTCAAAACTTTTGTAGTGTGAAAGAAGCACTCAATACATCAACTAACTAGCATGATGGAGGCGTGAAGATAGAAATAACAAATAAGAGAAGGGGGAGGAGTGCATGTTCTTTAAAATGCCACAAGTAGAGCATGAATGACCAACATGGAAGAAGACATGTATCTAAGTGCAACAAAACGGATATGACATAGATACAATCATAACAGCAGGAAGTAGAGATGATGTTTACAAGTTAAACAAGTAGAAGGTATAAGCAACACAACAACAATTGAGATAGAGAATAAGGACATAACATTGATGACAAGACACATAAGAACCATAAGTATGACCATAACAATTCAAGGTAAGACATGAATATATCTGCAAGAAAGGAATATCATAACATAATGCACGTCCCTCGTCCTTAATTGCACGGGTCACCCATCGTGCCATGAACTCGCAATGATACAAAAGTATAAATGAAATGGCACGGCATCACCCTTCATGCTTTTACTCTCATTAATATGGCACGGAATCACCCTTCGTGCTTTTACTCTCAATATTATGGCACGACATCACCCTTCGTGCTTTACACTCTCCCTCACATGAAAACGAATAAAAACAATGGCACGACATCACCCTTCGTGCTTTACACTGTTCCTCACCAAGCATATGAAGTTCAATAAAATGACAAGCCAGGAAGTATAAACAACATTGAGGAGAGTGTTCAAGCGGATATTCCAACAAATTCTCAATCACGATATTTATAACCAACAATGATTCAATAAAACCCTCAAGGGCCATATAATTGAAGTACTTCCACAAATCCCGTTATATATCAACTGCACAAGTATGGAATCTATCTCAAAATATCGGCCATAACAACGTATTAATTATTATGTATAGAGATGACCGAATTAGATACATCAATGTATTCTAAGAATTTTTCATCAAATTGTTTAAGCTATATTAGGCTAAGTCTCGACTCTAACAATTAACACTACGTTCTTAATATCTAAAGGTCAAGTGAGGCATGGAGCAAGAAGGTTATGAAATTCTACAAGTCACATTATAACATGATCTACCCCTGAGTATGATTAACCCTGGCACATACATATACGCTAGTCACATCACATATGTATCACCCCTTGCATGTAGCAAAAAATGACAAATAGGAGGAAAAATTTTCTTAACAAAGTTAGGCAAAACACTTACCTCAATTCAGCTAGCTCCACACTCAACTTTTCGCTTTTCCTTAACAAATTCATATTCTCTCATCTCAATCTAGCCAAAGATAACTTGAATACATCACACAATGCAAGAGGAAGTAATTTCAATTAAGAAAGCTGTGATTTTTATTCAATTTCTAAAAGTCAACAAAAGTCAATTTCCTGGGCTTGCACCTCGGAATCCGATAAAATTTACAAAACCTGAACACGCACTCTGATACGAGTTCAACCATACAAAAATTATCAAGTTCCGAAACCAATTCTACCTTCAAATCATCAATTTACATTTTGAAAACTTTCTTCAAAAACCACCATTTTTCCCAACTCAAAAAACAATTTAGATGACAAAAATAAATATAAAATCAAGGAATATAAAAAATTCTAGGTGAAGAACATTTACCCAATTGATTTTCTTGAAAACCCCGCAAAGAATTGCTCAAAGCCGAGCTCTACAAGTCAAAATGTGATAAAAATCGCGGAGAAGAGAATTGAGGCTGCAAAGAAAGAACCTTCGCGATCGCGAGTGAAGGGATGCGAACGCGATGAACAATGGGCAGGAGCTGACGCGAACGGGGGGCAATTGATGCGAACACAAAGAAGAATAAGTAGACCTAACACGGACTCGCTCAAGGTCTCAAATCACATCAAACAACTTCGAAATGACGAATCGCACCAATAATAAAACTTATGAATTTCCAAATCTTCCAACTTCTAAAACTCGTGCCGAAACCAATCAAACTAACCCGGAATGACGTCAAATTTTGCAGGCAAGTCCCAAATGACATGAAGGATCCGTTCCAACTCTCGGAATCGTGTTCCGACCCCGATATCACCAAAGTCAACCATTGGCCAAAGCTTTTCAACTTCAACTTTTGCCGAAATACCTCAAATTACCCTACAGGCCTCCAAATCCAAATTCGGACGCACGCCTAAGTCCAAATTCACCATATGAAGCTGCGAACATCATCCAAAACTCATTCAGGAGCCGTTTACACAAAAAGTCAAATTCCGGTCAAATTCTCATTGCTTAAGCTTCCAAAACTAGAATCCTTCTTCTACTTTGACTCTGAATCATCCGGTAAATTGAATCCAACCATGCACACAAGTCGACATAGATAATGTGAAAATCTTCTCAAGGACTTATGCCACCAAATGGAGATTAAATTCTCTAAACGACTGGTCGGATCGTTACATTCTCCTCCTCTTAAAACAAACGTTCTTCCTCGAATGTGCCAAGAATCACCTCGACGTCCCCAAATTACTGAATGCACACTTCTAACATACACGGCGGGTGATCCCACGTCACCCTATACTACATAAGCCTGACGACCAACACTATTAGAGATCCTTGTTTCAACCTTAGTCCTTAAACCTTAGAATCCCATCTTTAGCATCCAAAATTCATTACAATACCCGATTCCCGCATATACACATTGTAAAAGTCTGAAAAAATTGTATCAAATCATGACCATAACCCAAGATGTAATCAAACAACGTACCCCATCACTTCAATACTCACAGTAGGAACTGCTTGTAACGACCCGGTCGGTTGTTTTGAGAGTTAGCACCCTGATCCCCTAATAACTACTTCTCCATGTCTATTTGTGTTATTGTAACTTTTCGGAGCATTGAGTGGTGAAATTCAGAGTGATTTTGGACACATAGTCCTTTAATGTGAGTTTTAGCTCTAGAAATTGGACCGTAGCTAGAATTGTGCGAATACGAATCCGGAATGGAATTTCGTTCACTCCGTTAGCTCCTTTGGATAATTTCGGGGTTAGGAGCAAGTTCGGAATGTGTTTTCGAGGTTGGTTGTAGATTAAGGCTTGAATTGGCGAAAGTTAGAATTTCGGCGATTTCAGCCGATAGGTGAAATGTTGATATCAGACTCAGAATGGAATTCCGAAAGCGACAGCAGGTCCGTAATGCCATTTTTGACCTGTGTGCAAAATTTGAGGTCATTCAGACGAGTTTAGACGTGATTTGGCATCAGATGTGGATTTTAGAAATTTCATAAGTTCTTAGGCTTGAATCTATGCATATTTAATGATTTTTATGTTATGAGATGTGCTTTTAAGGCTCGACCAAGTTTGAATGAGGTATTAGGGTTGACTGGTAGTTTTGATTGAGGTCTCCACGGCCTCGGGTGTGTTTCGGGTGTTCAAACGGGCATATTTTTGGCCTAGTCTTCAGCTGTTTTTCTGGTTTTTAGAGCAACAGGTAATCATTCAGTACGATCGCATGTTTTGGGCCGCGATCACGTAGAACAAGTTTGGGCCCAGCTATTTTTTCACCAGTGCGATCGCAAGAGAGAGTCGCGACCGCATAAGGACATTGGGTCAGGCAGGGGGAGTTTTGCTATGTGCGTTCGCGTGGGCCTAGCTGCGAACGCATAGGGTCCAGTCCGGAGTGCTCCGCGATCGCAAGTGCTACTGTGAGACCGCACAATGTCTATTTTAAGGGGGGTGAGGCTTACTCTATGCGATCGCATCCGTATATCCGCGATCACACTTCACAATTTAGGCATGGGCAGAATATTAAAACCCATTTCGAGGGTTTAAGCCTATTTTCACCATTTTCAAATTTTTGAGCTTGGGAAGGGCGATTTTTGAAGACTTTTGCACCTGGGTAACTTGGGTAAGTGACTTCTAACCTACTTAGATCAATTTCCATGATTCCTAACTTAAATCTGGTCCTTAGAATTCGAATTTGGCTGGTAGATTTGGGAAAAATTTGATAAACTTCATAGACCAAATTATTGAGTTTGATTGGGTTTTGACCTCCGATTTGAGAGAATTTCATATGTTTAGACTCGTGAGTGAATGGGTGTCCGAAAAATATAATTTTTCCCGATTCCGAGACGTGGGCCCGTGGGACTTTTTGGGCGAATTTCCTAATTTCGCGTACTAGCTTCAAATTAATTAGCTATTTTGATTCCTTAAAGTGTTATTTACATTATGCAATCGAATTTATTAGATTTGGGCCACCCGGAGTCGGATACTCGTGGCAAGAGCGTGGTATTGAGTTGATTAGCACAGTCAAGGTAAGTGGCTTGCCTAACTCTGTGTTGGGGGACTTCCCCTTAGGCATTTTTATATTGATTTTTGTTACGTGGACGCAGTGTATGTGAGGTGACGAGTGCGTACACGAGTAATAGTTAATTAACTTTTTCCTTCCATGGCATCACTCATTTTCATTCCTTTATTAATGTTCCCTGTCTTAACCGAGTAGTTAGCTTAAGAATAAGCATGCCCACCTATCCTTACTTGATTTCCTCTTAATTGCTACTAGTTGCACCATGCTTAGGTAGTTTTATTGTATTCTTGCCTGTTGATTTTCCTGAACTGTCTAATTAAGTCGTATCCGACAAAATTCTGCATTGAATATTTAAATTGGGACTACGGACTGAGATCCGGGAGCTTTCCCCTGTACTGAATTGTATATTTAAATTCGGACTACAAACTGAGATCCGGGAGCTTTCCCCCTGTACTGCATTGAATATTTAAATTGGGACTACGGGCTGAGATCCGGGAGCTTTCCCCCTATACTGCATAGCATATCTAAATTGGGACTACATACTAATATCCGGGAGTTTTCCCCTTGTACTACATTCCAAGTTTATTGTTGGGATATATGTTGTGTTGAGCCGAGGACTTTTTTTGTTATTAAATTCTTTCAGTTCCATTAATTCTGTTTATCAATGCTTATCCATATTTCACTGTTTAGATTTATAACTGTCTTGTTTTGAAACTCAGTAGGGCCTCAACCTGACATCATCACTACTTGACTGGGGTTATGCTTGGCACTTACTAAGTACTGAATGTGGACTACTCACACCCTTCCTGCGCATGTTTCCCCATGTGCAGTATCAGGTACCGGTGCACCGTACAGTGGCAAGGCGTATCATAGCAGCTGCTTAGGAGACCGCGAGGTAATTCTGCCACGTCCGCAGGATTCATGAGTCTCCTTCCTACTCTAATATAGTTATAGAATATATCTATAGATACATTTTCCTTAATCCTTTGTATAGATCTACAGTAATTCAGAGTTTGTAACTTTGTAATGTTTCGGGGTTTTTGGAAAGTAAATGTTGTAAATGCCGAGCGGCTAAATTTTATAGTATTGCTTCTTCTTTATTGTTTCTATAATTGCTTTGTCTTATTTCTCGCAAATTTTAGGCTTACCTAGTCGTAGAGACTAGGTGCTGTCATGAGACTGTTCGGAGGGTAACTCGGGTCGTGACAAGTTTGTATCAGAGCGTCTAGGTTCATAGGAGTCACAAGTCACAAGCCGGTTTATTAAAGTCTCGCGGATTGGTGCGGGGACGTCTGTATCTATTTTCGAGAGGCTATTTAACTGTTAAGAACAGTCAAATTCTTTGGAATTCCTTATCGTGCTAGTTACTGTCATCAAATTCTTAAACTCTATTCTATTCTTGCTTACAAATGGTTCATACCCATACCGGACGTACTGATGACCAGGTACCCAAGCCTCCAGTCAGAACCACCAGAGGAAGGGGCCGGGGCAGAGGACGAACACGCGGTGCAGCCAAAGCACCAGCTAGAGCAGAGGCAGAGGATCCCCCAGCAGCCCCAATTGGAGGGGCGCAGGAGGTCTCTACTATTACTCCAGCCCTCTAGGAGACATTGGCTCAGTTCTTGGGTGCATTCAGTACTCTGTCTCAGGCGGGACTACTTCCGATAGCTCCAACTACATCCCAGGCCTGGGGAGGGACACAAACTCCCATAGCCCGTACTCCTGAGCAGAGGGTCCATATTGGGCAGGTTCCAGAGTATATTCCTATGCCCCCAGCAGCTCCAGCTCAGCATGAGGCTAGGGTTGCTGTTTTTTAGGCAGAGCAGATCCGACTTGAGAGGTACAAGAAGTACCACCCACCTGAGTTCAGCGGATTAGCTTCAGATGACGCCCTGGGTTTTCTTGAGGAGTGTCATCGCATTCTCCGCACTATGGGTAATGTGGAGACGGGTGGGTTTCTTTCACCACTTTCCAGCTGAGAGGAGCAGCCTATTAGTGGTGGAGTGCTTTTGAGCTGAGTAGTCCAGACGAGGCAGCTTCACTTACTTAGGCTCAGTTCTCCGAGATGTTCTTACTTGAGTTTGTCCCTCAGAGCCTCAAGGATGCTTGGGTGTGGAGTTTGAGCAGCTACGCCAGGGTACCATGACTGTGTCAGAGTATGCAGTCCGTTACAGTGATTTGGATCGTCATGCACCAGCTTTGGTTGTCACTGTCATAGAGAGGGTTTGATGCTTTATTGAGGGACTTCACCCCAGTATTCAGACTAGCATGGTCAGAGAGCTGGAGACAGGTATCACTTACCAGCAAGCCGTGAGTATTTCTCGGAGGATTGAGAGTATGTTAGCCCGGGACAGGGAGGAGAGAGAGGCCAAGAGGTCTCGAGAGAGTGGTCACTTTTCAGGAGTTCGTGCACCAGCAGCACACTATGGTAGGGGTTTTGTTAGTCGCCCCATTCATTCAGCCCTTCCAGCAGGCAGTGGTATTACAGCCCCTCCTAGACCTAAGGAGCCTTATTATGCACCACCAGTATCTCATGTGCCTCCTACTCGAGGTGCTATCACTAGCAAGTCCAGCAGGCCAGTTCAGAGTCAGCCGCAGTCGCCACATTCTCCGAGGGGTTGTTTTGGGTGTGGTGACCCTCGTCATGTGATCAGAGATTTCCCAGAGCTAGGAGGGGAGAACCACCTCATACTTATCAGGTTCCATGTCTTCCACCGGGTCCTCCAGCTATTCTCCCAGCCCCAACTGCTACCCCACCTTCTCAGAAAGCTCGAGGTGGAGGAGAGGGAGGTCGAGGTTGCCCTAGAGGGGGAGGCCAGGCCAGATATTATGCTCTTCCAGCCCGTTCAGAAGTCGTTGCTTCAAATTCGGTCATCACAGGTACTGTCCCTATTTTTCATAGGGATGCATCTGTGTTATTTGATCCAGGTTCTACGTACTCATATGTATCTTCTTACTTTGCTTCACATTTGAGGATATCTCGGGATTCTTTGAGTTCCCCCGTATATGTTTCTACCCCTGTGGGAGATTCTCTTGTTGTGGACCATGTATATCGGTCGTGCTTGATTGTTATTAGTGGTTTTGAGACCAGGGCTCACTTACTATTACTCAACATGGTAGATTTCGACGTTATATTGGGTATGGACCGACTGTCTCCCTACTATGATATTCTTGGTTGTCACGCTAAGACCGTGATGCTGTCTATGCCAGGACTACCAAGGTTAGAGTGGAGAGTCTCCTTAGGGTATACTCCCAGTCGAGTCATTTCTTTTCTTCAGGCTCAACGGATGGTTGAAAAGGGGTGTGATGCGTATCTGGCTTATGTGAGAGATGTTAGTGCTGAGACCCCTACAGTTGAGTCAGTCCCCGATGTCAGGGATTATTCTGATGTTTCTCCAGCTGATCTTCCTGGTATGCTACCCGACAGAGATATTGATTTCGGCATTGACTTGTTTCCAGACACTCAGCCCATTTCTGTTCCTCCTTATCGCATGGCTCCTCCTGAGTTGAAGGAGCAGTTGTAGGAGTTGCTTGACAAAGGTTTCATCAGGACCAGTGTATCACCTTGGGGGTGCTCCGGTGTTATTTGTGAAGAAAAAGGATGGTTCGATGCGTATGTGTATTGACTACCGGCTGCTGAATAGGGTGACAGTGAAGAACAGGTACCCATTGCCCCGCATTGATGAATTATTTGACTAGTTACAGGGTGCTAGGGTGTTATCCAAGATTGATCTTCGTTCGGGTTATCATCAGTTGAAGATTCGGGAACCGGATATCCCGAAGACCGCCTTCAGGACCAGATATGGCCACTATGAGTTCCTTGTTATGTCATTTGGGCTAACCAATGCCCCAGCAACCTTTATACACCTGATGCGCAGCTTATTCCGACCTTATCTTGATACTTTCGTCATCGTGTTCATTGATGATATTCTGGTATATTATCGGTCCCAGGAGGACCATGAGCAGCACTTGAGGACCGTGCTTCGGACATTGAGGGAGAAGAAGTTGTGTGCCAAATTTTCTAAGTGTGATTTTGGCTTGATTCTGTGGAATTCCTAGGCCATGTGGTGTCTTCAGATGGGATCAAGGTAGATCCGAAGAAGGTGGATGCGGTGCAGAGTTGTCCCAGACCGACTTCAGCTACTGAGATCCACAGTTTCCTTGGTTTGACTGGGTATTATCGCCGTTTTGTGGAGGGATTTTCATCCATTGCAGCGCCCATGACCAGACTGACCCAGAAGGGTGCCCCTTTTATATGGACTGAGGAGTTTGAGGAGAGCTTTTAGAAGCTCAAGACAGCCCTGACTACAACTCCTATGTTGGTATTACCTACCGGTTCCGGGTCCTATAC
Organism: Nicotiana paniculata; assembly: GCA_005239505.1. Lineage (NCBI taxonomy): Eukaryota > Viridiplantae > Streptophyta > Magnoliopsida > Solanales > Solanaceae > Nicotiana > Nicotiana paniculata. Next base: position 22,621 of record ML360315.1, on the reverse strand, counting down.
AGTCTATTGTGATGCTTCAAGGATTGGCCTGAGAGCAGTTTTGATGTAGGACGGTAGGGTGATTGCCTACGCGTCCAGACAGTTGAAGGTGCATGAGAAAAACTACCTTGTTCATGATCTCGAGTTGGCAGCGATTGTTCACGCCCTGAAGATATGGCGTCATTATTTATATGGTGTTCCCTGTGAGATATTCATGGATCACCAGAGTTTGCAGCACATATTCAGGCAGAAGGATCTCAATTTGCGCCAGCGCAGGTTGTTGGAGTTACTCAAAGATTATGAAATCACTATGGTATACCACTCGGGGAAGGCCAATGTGGTGGCCGACGCCTTGAGTCACCGGGCGGAGAGTTTGGGGAGTTTGGCATATCTTCATGCAGCTGAGAGGCCTCTAGCCTTGGATGTTCAGTCCTTAACCAGTCAGTTCGTGAGACTAGACCTTTCTGAGCCTCGCCGGTATTTTCTTGTGTTGTTGCTTGATCTTCTTTATGACCGCATTCGGGAGCGCTAGTATGATGATCCCAACCTTCTGGCTATTCAGGATAGGGTTCGACAGGGTGACCAGGGATGTGACCATAGGTGATGACGGTGTGATGAGGATGCAGGGCCGGATTTGTGTGCCCAATGTGGATGAGCTTTGAGAGTTGATTCTTGAGGAGGCCCATAGTTCGCGGTATTCCGTCCATCCGGGTACCACGAAGATGTACCAGGATCTGAGATAGCACTATTGGTGGTGAAGGATGAAGAAAGATATAGTGGAGTTTGTATCCAAGTGTCTCAACTGTCAGCAAGTCAAATGTGAGCATCAGAGACCGGGAGGGCTACTTCAGCAGATGCCCATTCCTGAGTGGAAGTGGGAGCGCATTACCATGGATTTTGTGGTTGGGTTACCCCGGACTTTGCGGAAGGTTGACGCGGTTTGGGTCATTGTGGATAGGTTGACCAAATTGGCATATTTCATTCCAGTAGCTACCACTTATACTTCTGAGAGGTTGGCCAGATCTACATTCGAGAGATAGTCTGGTTGCACGGTGTGCCGGTGTCCATTATATCGGATCGAGGTCCTCAGTTCACCTCGCACTTCTGGAGATCATTGCATAGTGAGTTGGGTACCCAGATAGATCTCAGCACAACATTTCACCCTCTGACTGATGGTCAGTCAGAGCGGACAATTCAGATATTGGAGGACATGCTCAGAGCATGTGTGATTGACTTCGGAGGTCAGTGGGACCAGTTCTTGCCTTTGGCCGAGTTTGCTTACAATAATAGCTATCAGTCCAACATCGAGATGACTCCATTTGAGACTTTGTATGGTCGGTGCTGTCGTTCTCCTATCGGGTGGTTTGAGCCTGGCGAAGCTAAGTTATATGGCACCGACCTGGTGAAGGATTCCTTGGAGAAGATGAGGTTGATTCAGGAGAGGCTCCGCACAACCCAGTCCATATAGAAGAGTTACGCGAATCAGAAGGCGCGTGATGTATCATTTATGGAGAGAGATAAGGTCTTGTTGAAAGTCTCGCCGATGAAGGGTATTATGATGTTCGGGATGAAGGGCAAGTTGAGCCCAAGGTTCATTGTCCCTTTTGAGGTCTTGCAGCAGGTTGGGGAGGTTTCTTATGAGTTGGCATTGCCTCCCAACTTAGCATGAGTTCATCCGGTATTCCACGTTTCCATGCTCCGGAAGTATCACGGTGATCCGACTCATGTTTTAGATTTCACCTCAGTCCAGTTGGACAAGGATCTATCATATCGAAGAATATTGCCTCAACCAAGGTTCAGTGGAGGGGTCATCCGGTTGAGGAGGTGACTTGGGAGACCTAGTAGGATATGCGGAGTCAATACCCTCATCTTTTCACACCTTCAGTTATGTTTCTTTACTCGTTCGAGGACGAACGATTTTCTTAAGAGGGGGAGAATGTAACGACCCAGTCGGTTTTTTTGAGAGTTAGCACCCCGATCCCTTAATAATTGCTTCTCCCATGTCTATTTGTGTTATTGGAACTTGTCGGAGAGTTGAGTGGTGAAATTTTGAGTGATTTTGGACACCTAGTCCTTTAATATGAATTTTAGCTCTAGAAATCGGATCGTATCTAGAACTGTGTGAAGACAAATCCGGAATGGAATTCCGTAAACTCCGTTAGCTCCGTTGGGTAATTTCGGGGTTAGGAGAGAGTTCAGAATGTGTTTTCGAGGTCGGTTGTAGATTTAGGCTTGAATTGGCGAAAGTTAGAATTTCGGCGATTTTGTCCGATAGGTGAAATTTTGATATCGGACTCTGAATGGAATTCCGAATGCGACAGAAGGTCTGTAATTCCATTTGTGACCTGTGTGCGAAATTTGAGGTCATTCAGACGAGTTTAGAACTGATTCGACATCAGATGTGGATTTTAGAAATTTCATAAGTTCTTAGGCTTGAATCTATGCATATTTAATGATTTTTATGTTATGAGACGTGTTTTAAGGCTCGACCAAGTTTGAATGAGGTATTAGGGTTGACTGGTAGTTTTGATTGGGGTCTCGGGAGCCTCGGGGGCCTCAGGTGTGTTTCGGGTGTTCAAACGGGCATATTTTTGGCCTAGTCTTCAGCTATTTTTCTGGTTCAGCAGGTAATCATTCAGTGCGAACGCATGTTTTGGGCTGCGATCGCGTAGAAAAAGTTTGGGCCCAGCTTTTTTTTTCCAGTGCGATCAGAGCAGAGAGGTCGCGACCGCATAAGGACATTGGGTCGGGCAGGGGGAGTTTTGCTATGTGCGTTCGCGTGGGCCTAGTTGCGAACACATAGGGTCCAGTCCGGTGTGCTCCACGATCGTAAGTGTTACTGTGCGACCGCACAATGTCCATTTTAAGGGGGGGGGAGGGAGGCTTACTCAATGCGATCGCATCTGTATGTCCGCGATCGCACTTCACAATTTAGGCCTGGGCAGAATATTAAAACCCATTTTGAGGGTTTAAGCCTATTTTCACCATTTTCGAATTTGGAGCTTGGGAAGGGCGATTTTTGAAGATTTTTTCACCTGTTTAACTTGGGTAAGTGACTTCTAACCTACTTAGATCAATTTCCATGATTCCTAACTTAAATTCGGTCCTTAGAATTCGAATTTGGGTGGAAGATTTGGGAAAAATTATAAACTTCATAGACCAAATTATTGAGTTTGATTGGGTTTTGACCTCCGATTTGAGAGATTTTCATATGTTTAGACTCATGAGTGAATGGGTGTCCGGAAAATATAATTTTTACCCGATTTCGAGACGTGGCCCTGTGGGACTTTTTGGGCGAATTTCCTAATTTCGTGTATTAGCTTCGAATTAATTAGCTATTTTGATTCCTTAAAGTGTTATTTACATTATGCAATCGAATTTATTAGATTTGGGCCACCCGGAGTCGGATACTCGTGGCAAGAGCGTGGCATTGAGTTGATTAGCACAGTCAAGGTAAGTGGCTTGCCTAACTCTGTGTTGGGCACTTCCCCTTAGGCATTTTTATACTGATTTTTGTTACGTGGACGCCGTGTACGTAAGGTGACGAGCGCATACACGGGTGATAGTTGCTAAATTTCACTTTTTCCTTTCATGGAATCACTCATTTTCATTCCTTTATTATTGTTCCCTATCTTAACTGAGTAGTTAGCTTAAGAATAAGCATGCCCACCTGTCCTTACTTGATTTCCTCTTAATTGCTATTAGTTGCACCATTCTTAGGTAGTTTTACTGTGTTCTTGCCTGTTGATTTTTCTGAACTGTCTAATTAAGTCGTATCCGACATACTTATTCATTGCATATTTAAATTGGGACTACGGACTGAGATCCGGGAGCTTTCCCCCTGTACTGCATTGCATATTTAAATTGGGAATACAGTCTGAGATCCGAGAGCTTTCCCCATGTACTGCATTGCATATTTAAATTGGGACTACAGACTGAGATCCGGGAGCTTTCCCCTTGTACTGCATAACATATCTAAATTGGGACTACGGACTGATATCCGGGAGCTTTCCCCTTGTACTGCATCGCAAGTTTACTGTTGGGATATATGATGTGCTGAGCCGAGAAGTCTTTTTCTATTATTAAATTCTTTCAGTTCCATTAATTCTGTTTATCAATGCTTATCTATATTTCATTATTATATTTATAACTGTCTTGTTTTGAAACTCAGTAGGGCCTCAACATGACCTCGTCACTACTTGAATGGGGTTAGGCTTGGCACTTACTGAGTACCGAATGTGGAGTAATCACGCCCTTCCTGCGCATGTTTTCCCCAAGTGCAGATCCAGGCACCAGTGCGCCGTACAGTGGCTAGGCATATCTCAGCAGCTGCTTAGGAGACCGCGAGGTAATTCTTCCGCGTCCGTAGGATTCACGAGTCTCCTTCCTACTCTAGCATAGTTATAGAATATCGATATAGATACATTTTCCTTACTTCTTTGTATAGAGCTACAGTAGTTCAGAGTTTGTGACTTTGTGATGTTCCGGGTTTTGGGAAAGTAAAAGCTGTAAATGCCGAGCGGCTAAATTTTATAATATTGCTTCTTTTTTACTTCTTCTATTATTGCTTTGTCTTATTTCCCGCAAAGTTTAGGCTTACCTAGTCATAGAGACTAGGTGCCGTCACGAGATCGTTTGGAGGGTAACTCGGGTCGTGGCATTGCTGACCACCATTACTGCCCAAAAACAAATCTGGTGCTGATAGCAAACCTCATATCGATTAGAACCTCGTTCAAAAATCTTCATAACCCACCGATGATGAAGGAAACACGCATAGCCGCTTAACCACTTCGCTGGTTAATAAACCAAGAAACTCACTTGCCCGACCAGGGCCATTGCCCAAATCCTCAACAAAATATAGTGGTATTCTTCCAAACCTTCCTCATCCCAATGCCATAGCCCAAAATCTCAGGTCTAGAAACCCGATCTCAGTTAATACAAGCAGCCACACTGACAAGTATCAACAATAATCATATGGAGCCCCACATAACCCGATTTCGTACACTAACAAATAATAACTCAGACCTGACAGGTAACAGTAAGAAAGCTAAATAAGAGAACTACTAGGCCAGTTAAGCAGGCAGGAAAATTTTAACATTTCACTATGAACTATTTTCAACAAGGTGAAAACAAAATACACGAAATAATAGTAAGGAGTCACATTTCATCACTGTACCATTGCAGTGTGTAACCCGATCCCATCATATCAATCCACATAGGGTACACATCGAGCCATAATACTCGGGCTCACTGATCACATGTGCGTCAACATCAAGCACAACAGAGTGCACAAATATATAACGGTAGGGAAATTATTAGGAATAAACAATACTAAGAACAATCACAACTATGGTGCAATAAGATAAGCAACATCACAAAGGCCACCTCGCCCATAGCGCCACAAGGCCTAACTGAATCACAATATGCGCGTGAAGAATCATGTAAACCTCAAAACACATGTAGTATAATAAAGAAACATATAACATAAACTAGGGCGCGAATAACATCCATTCCGCTCGATGATATACATGTGGCAACAACTTCGCAAGAGCAAGCAAATCCAATCTGATACATAACACACATTCTCATTAGGCTCAAAATAATCCCCAACAAAATTTCGATTGTCCTCAAACATGTAATGAACCTTCCAAATCATCCAATCCTCTACATTTCTTCACAACTCGCAATCAAGGAATAGTCTGCCAACAAGAACATTCAGCCTCTAAGCCTCACGAATACCAAAATTTTCATACCCTATCTCAACACCGCTACTCCAATAGCTGACACTTAATTCATACTCCATCATCTTATGGAGAAACACCCATAAGTAGAAACACAATGTACTTGCCAACAGGAGAACTCTACTTCGACGGGAATACATAGTGCATCAAGACCTTAAACACCCGAAATCGTCCATGCCATCAAGAACTCATGTCCTTCCCTCTGAAGCTATCTGCAACCCTGCACATGCAACTTTTCAACCCTGACGGTGCCTCACCTCTAATATTCTAACCCGTAACACTACACAAAATCTCATAACCAACTCTGAACTGTAAGCAAATCAAACACCTCATCAACGAAGAATCTTTCATTTAACTAAAATTCGGGAGAAAACCACCACACGTAATATAACTTCGATACCTGTAGAGAACATCCACTCTGATTGTGGTCATAACCATGGTAAATTCTTCGGAACTCCGTGACACATCATCAAGTAATCAGAACCAATCGCCTCTAACTCAACCGAGTTACGCAAACTGCCAACCCAAAAGTAACTCAATTCGATATGACTGCCCTAAGGGAAATTCCTGGGAACCCGAAGCCATTTCTTGCATCACTCCAAAATTGACATGTAGACCTTTCTTAACAAGGAAATACCGCAGATCCAATTACCATTCACTACCGTTTTCAAGCCCACCCGTAGACAAATCCAACAGTCCCTAAAGGCTACATAAGACCTAGGACTTGCCAGAACCATCTTGATAACCACTCATCTTCATTAGTAGACTCCACCACTTACCTCGAATCAATAGAACACCCAATCAGCAACCCAAAGAACCATATCTGCACAGCACGCCCCAATCTCACATGACTATTTAGCTGAATACTTCAAAAATCATGCAATGCTGGTCATAGAACACTCCGAAGACCCTACCAAGTGTTTACCCATCATTGCAATAGTCAAAAACTTCCCCAAATGCTCTGGAATGATGGCATATGCACTTCACCGAATGAAAACCTCATACGAGTTACATGATCCAAACTCATCAGGCAGGAGATGGCCCACTGGTTATACTCAACTCGACACCTCGCCATGAACTCACCTTAATCACAATAGCCTGGACACCAACCAATCTTCCATAATTTATTCTTACCAACAAGACACATGAACCCGACTCATACCACAACTGAACGACTAGAAGATTTAACACTGCATCTACTTCTGAGGCTAGACAACACGTCGCGATGATAATCAAGCATCCATAGCCCGTCGTAATCAATTTGCAGAATCACTGATCGTCGGCACATAACGAATACTGAGCGCACCCCATCACATATGAGCGATCAAAAAGAGCCAAATTCATAGATTTTAAGCTGAAACAAGGTCGCACGATGAGGAAAGAAGAAAGGGAAATTTACCTAAATGCCCTGTAGCCTCTGAAGATAGGTATGGACGTCATCATACCGCTCCGCAGGACTCTACTAGACAGTTGATCATGACTTGTAGAACCTACAAACCTAGTGCTCTGATACTATCTTGTCACGGACTAAAATTACAGGTCATGACGGCACCTAACTCGGCCCGCTAGGTATGCCAACTAACAATAGATACAAGCAAAAAGGACATATAAGAAACTAAAATAGGATTGACTGAACTTTTACAAATTTACCAAAGAACTAGTAGTGCAAATCATAATCGTCTAGGATTTAGAATTTACAAAGCTAATACAAATAATCACATGATTTATTTGAGAACTACATGAACAGATTATAATGTCTAAAACTACCAAGGACAAGTGGCAGCATATATCCAGAATACACGAACATCTTCAAGGTTAGCTCCCAACTTCACCAGCAGCTCCGCTCCAATAGTTTGCACGAAGTGTGCAGAAGTGCAGTATCAATAAAACTGAACCCATGTACTGATAAGTATCTTATCTAACCTCGTCGAAGTAGTGATGAGGCTTTTCAGTTAAAATATGCTTATTGATAACACTGTAATGTAAAGTAGCAATAAAACTATGTGACAGTATAATAGAATAGAGTATACGACATGATTGTACAGAGAAATAACAGAGTACCAAAAAGAATCACAATTCAATAGTTTCCAGCATCTCAACCAACCCTTTCCTTAGAACGGAAACCCATGAACCACAACAAATCACCTCAAAACTTTTGTAGTATGAGAGAAGCACTCAAGATATAAAACGGATATGCCATGGATACAATCATAATAGTAGGAAGTAGACATGATGTTTACAAGTTAAACAAGTAGAAGGTATAAGCAACACAATAACTATTGAGATAGAGAATAAGGACAAAACATTGATGACAAGCCGCATAAGAACCACAAGTACAACCATAAAAATTCAAGGTAAGGCATGAAGATATCTGCAAGAGAGGAATACCATAACATAATGCATGTCCCTTGTCCTTACTTACTTGCACAGAAACACCCATCGTGCATGAACTCGCAATGATACAAAAGTATAAATGAAATGGCACGGCATCACCCTTCGTGCTTTTACTCACAAATGACATGGCTCGGCATCACTCTTCGTGCTTTTACACTCAATAATATGGCATCACCCTTTGTGCTTTTACTCTCAATAATATGGCCCAACATAACCCTTCGTTATTTTACTCTCAATAATATGGCACGACATTGTCACACCTCTTTTTTTCCCTACCCAACCCTTTTACGAGGTTGAGTTAGAAGAGTTTTTCCAATTGAAGTGACATTTTGAAAAGGGATTATTTATTATTTAGAGTCGCCACTTGGAACTAAGTTTGGGTGTTCCAAGTCACCTTTTATTGAATCCCTTATCAAAAAAAAATTTGACTCCTAATTCATGGTCTACGAAAACAGAAGACTAAGTAAGGAATTCTATAGACCGAGGGGAAGGTGTAAGGCACCCCTTGTGATGACCCAAAAGGTCATCCCATGTAATTTTAGAAGTAAGGAATTCTATAGACCGAGGGGAAGGTGTAAGGCACCCCTTGTGATGACCCAAAAGGTCATCCCATGTAATTTTAGCTAAAGCTGTGTTCCGAGGCTGTGAAAGTCTCCTTTTATCTCACCTCGATGTGCGTCCACAGCCCGGGCATGTAGCCGGGAAGCCGTTAAGTGAAAAATTGATAAAATGATAATTTTATAATAACTATTTGAATAAAGTTGACTTTGGTCAATATTTTTTGGTAAACGGACCCGGACCCGTTAATTGATGTTCCAAGGGGGGGGGGGTCTGTAGGAAAATATGGCACTTGGGCGTATGCCCGGAATCGAATTTCGAGTTCCCAAGTCCGAGAAATGAAATCTTGAAGAAAATTTTTTGCTGAAAAATCTGAAGGTCTTTGAAAATGATATTTGATGTGAAACCTGTGATATCGGGCCCGTATTATGTTTCCGGAGCCCAGAACAGGTTCAATATGTCTTATATGTGTTATCTGTGAAATTCGGTGGGAAACAGAGTTAGTTTGACAAGATTCGGATCGAAAATGGAAAATTTAGAAGTTTTAAAAGTTTAAAGGAATTTCATTGACTTTAAGGTTTAATTCGATGTTTATGATGTTATTCTGGTGTTTTAATACATGAATAAGTTCGTAGGATATTTTTGAGGTTGTGTGCATAATTGGTTTGGAGCCCCGAGGGCTCGGGTGAGTTTTAGGTAGACGTCGGGGTGGTTTAACTTTCTGGTGTATCTGCTGTATCTGGTGTCCAGGTCTTTTAACCTTCGTGATCGCGGTGCACTGCATGCGATCGCGATGAGCAAGTCCGGCAGAGGGTGGTATTACCCTACGCGAATGTAGAGCTTGGGGAAAAAGCTCTACGCGAACGCGAGGGGCCTCGCGAGAACGCGTAGTGCAAATGTGGGGCTGAGGGGGTGGGTAGCAAGTACTCTATGAGAACACGATCGCTTTTTCGCGATCGCGATGGTCTAGGTCCAGTACTCTACGCGATCGCAGTAGGCCTGTCGCGATCGCGTAGCTATTTTCGCCCAGTCATTTATTTTGTCAAAAAATAGAACATTTATGGGAATCACACCATTTTTCATAACTTCTTCTTCTCCACACCTCCTTGGGCGATTTTTATAGAACCTTTTCACCATAGCTTCAAAGGTATGTAATCCTAACCTCGTTTTCTTCTATTTTTTATCAACACCCACTAGATTCTAGGCCTAAAAACATGTGATTAAGGGTAGAAAATTGAGGTTTTGGGTAGATTTAGGGCTTTTTGATTATTTGGGAATTTGACCTCGTTTTTGGGTCGGATTTTAGAACAAATTATATATTCGGGCTCGTGGGTGAATGGGTGATCGGTTTTTGGTTGAACCTCGTGTTTGACCAAGCGGGCTCGGGGTCGATTTTTGGAAATTTGGAAAGAAAGTTGAGAATTCTATATTTAAGCACTGGAATAGAATTTTTAAGCATTTATTGATGTGATTGAGTCAATTATGTCTAGATACTATTGATTTGGAGTCGGGTTCGAAAGGAAAAGCAGTGCTTGAGGCTTGATTTTGATCTTCGGAGTCGAGGTAAGTGTTTGTCCTAACCTTAGTTTGAGCAAGCTATTGAGTCCTAATTGCTACGTGTGTATTCCATGTTCAATGTATAGGTGAGGTGACGAGTACCTATATGTTGTTGTCAAGCATGACCGTGAGTCGGAAATTTGCAATTCTATGATATTTATTGGCTTTTACTGTGTTTATGGGTTTAATATCAATTTGATAGCGATTCATTTGGTGGAAATTCTTAGTTATGGGTATTGTTGAGTAGTTGATCGGTTGAGGAACTTTATGTTGGATTAAACACATGTGTAGGAATGGTTATAGTTGTGTCCCTTGCCGGGACGATATTATTCTTGTTGATTATTCCGTGTATTAAGATTTCTTATTTATTGCTTTTCATGCCAACAGTTGTTTTATGTTATTATGCACGAGGGGACATTCCATGCCATATTTTATGATGTTATGCACGAGGGGACATTCCGTGCCATGTTTATGTTGTTTATACACGAGGGGTCATTCCGTGCCAGGTTTATGATTATTTTGCATGTGGGGACTTTCCCTGNGGGGGGGGGGGGAAATTCCTTGCCGTGATTGTGATATTTTATGAACGAGGGGACATTCCGTGCCATGTTTATGTTTTTTATGCATGAGGGGACATCCCATGCCATATTTTATATTGTTATGCACGAGGGGACATTCCGTGCAGTGTTAGTCTAAAAGTATGCACGAGGGGACATGCCGTGCCGTTTCTTTTCACTTGTTTATTTTGTGTTGTTAATTCCCGTTATTATTTTCGAATGTTTAGACTGTTGCTTCGTTACGTCATTTTAGTAATTGCAATCCCTTTACCCCAGCATATTCCATGTTATTGTACTTACTATTTTTCTTGTGGTTATTTCCTGTTATATTTTATTTAAACTGCACAGGTGATATTATTTGTCGTGTCCTAACCTCGTCACTATTTCTCCGAGGTTAGGCTCGGCACTTACTCAGTACACGGGGTCGGTGTATTGATGCTACACCTGCACTTCTTTATGTTGTGCAGATTATGGAGACGGACCTAGTGTGCGTTGATCGAGGGAGTATCCTTCAGTCCACAGGCGACACTGAGGTAATCCCTCAGACGTTCACGGGCCTTGGCGTCACCTCCCTTATCTCTCTTTTCTGTCTTTTCACTTAGTTCTAAGACAACTGTACACATTTATTTCAGACCTTTATTTTTAGTAAATCTAGACTGTCCGTGAGATTTTGATACCAGTTCTGGGGGTGTATTTAAGGGAATTTCGTAAGATTTATTATTTAAGTTGCTGAATTTCGTATCTTCCGCATTTTCTAATTATAACTGTCCTAGTTTACTACTGTTATTTCAATCGTTATTAATAAATAAATAGTAAAGTTAACCAAGATGTTGGCTTGTCTAGCGGGTCCAACGTTAGATGCCATCATGGTCTAAAGGTGGGATTTCGGGTCATGACAAGTTGGTATCAGAGCCCAAGGTTGCTAAGGTCTCACAATTCACAGACAAACTTGGTAGAGTCTGAAGGATCGGTACAGAGACGTTTGTACTTATCCCCTAGAGGCTGCAAAGTTAGGAAATAACTTCACATCTTTTCTTCTCTGTCGTGCGATTTGAGTTCTAAATGCTAACTGAGTTTCTATTTTATTCTCTCGAAGATGGCGATAACGTGTGCTTCCTCATCTACCGATCAGTAGCCCGATCCTCCCATTGCGGCTCCTACTAGAGGCCAAGGCAGAGCCAGGGCTTAGCCTAGAGCAGCAGCCCCAGTATAGGATCCTCAGGTGGAGGTTTCTGAGGAGATTCCCACTCGGGCAGTTCCAGTCGGACCAGTTCAAGTCCCAGAGGGGTTCATTGCCACCTTGATTCTTCAAGACGCTCTGGTCCGCTTAGTGGGCCTTATGGAGAGCGTGGCTCAGGTCGGTCTTCTTCCTACTGCACCAGCCGTCTCTCAGGCTGGGGGAGGGACCCAGACTCCTTACCCACATACCAGAGCAGCTAGCTACTCAGTTCCAGACTCCAGCACCTCAGGCAGTTGGAGCAGCTTAGCCGGGTTTTGTGGCACAGGCAGTTGAGGGGGCAGCTATGTCTACCGACACTTTGTGGAGATTGGATCGTTTCACCAAGTTCTTTCCAACTACTTTTACCGGTGCACCATCAGAGGATCCCTAGGATTACTTGGACAGTTGATATGAGGTTTTTCGGAACATAGGGATTGTGGAGACCAATGGGGTCGATTTTGCTACATTCCGTCTTTCTAGTACCGCCAAGACTTGGTGGAGGGAGTTTTTCTTGACCAAGCCAGTTGATCTTCATCGTTGTCTTGGGCTTAGTTCTGCGAGGTGTTCTTGGAGAAGTTTCTACCATTTACCCAGAGAGAGGATCTTCGGAGGCAGTTTGAGCGCCTCCAGCAAGGCTCTATGACAGTTACCCAGTATGAGACCTGGTTTATCACTTTGGCCCGACATGATATCATGATCCTCCCCACTGATCGAGAGAGGGTGAGGAGGTTTATTGAGGGTCTAGCTCAGCCTGTTAGACTCCTGATGTCCAGAGAGATAGGTACTGATATTTCATTCCAGGAGGTGGCCAATGTGGCCAGGCATATTGAGATGGTCTTATCACAGGGCAGTGGTCAGGGGTCTGACAAGAGACCTCGCCATTTAGGTTGATGCAGTGGTACCTCATCTGGAGGCAGAGATTCCTTTGGCAGAGGTCATCCTCATAGACTATTCCAGTCGTCACTTCAGGTATCCTGCAGTGCACCATCAGCTCCTATCAGTGCACCGCCATTTTAGAGCTTCCATTTTTGTTATTCTGGTCGATAGGGACAGTTCCAGGATCAGCAGTCGCAGCAGCAGAGGTCTTGCTATACTTGCGGTGGTAAGGGGCACATTTCTAGGTTTTTCCCCTGAGCTTGTAGTGGTTCTCATTATCAGGGTTCCCGTGCTATGATTCCCGCACCAGGTGCACCCCCACCCCCTCAGCCAGCTAGGGGTGGAGGTCGAGGTGCAGTAGGTGGAGGCTAGAAAGTTAAAGGTGGAGGACAGGATATGAAGGGTAGTCAGCCCGCAGCAGGTCGACCCAGGGATGTTCAGATTGGTGGGGCTCAGCCCCGATGCTATGCTATTCTTGCTAGGCCTGAGGCTGAGGCCTCTGATTGAATCATTACAAGTATGGTTTCAGTTTGCAGCAGAGGTGCTTCCATTTTATTGGAGTGGAGAGGGACTCCTAGTCATTCTTCCGGTAGAATTATTTCATATATGAAGGCTCGACACATGGTCGAGAAGGGTTGTTTGGCCTATTTTGCCTATGTCCGTGATTCTAGTGCTAAGATTCCTTCTATGGAGTCTGTGCCCGTGGTTAGTGAGTTTCCAGAGGTATTCCCTACTGACCTGTCGGGTATGCCACCCGATAGGGATATTGACTTTTGTATTGAGGTGGCTCGGGGCACTCAGCCCATTTCTACACCGCCGTATCGTATGGCCCCGCCAGAGTTGAAGGATCAGTTGTAGGATTTGTTGGATAAAGGCTTCATCCGGCCTAGTGTTTCTCCTTGGGGTGGCCCAATGTTGTTTGTCAAGAAGAAAGATGGCTCGATAAGGATGTGTATCAACTACCGGCAGTTGAACCAGGTTACTGTTAAGAATAAATACCCTTTGCCGAGGGTTGATAATTTATTTGACCAGCTTCAGTGCTATAGTGTTTTCTATGATTGACTTGAGATCTGGTTACCATCAACTGAGGATTAGGGCGTCTGATGTCCCTAAGACAGTCTTTCGCACTCGGTATGGGCATTATGAGTTCTTGGTGATGTCATTTGGGTTGACAAATGCCCATGCTGCTTTTATGGAGTTGATGAACCGAGTGTTCAGGCCCTATTTGGATTCGTTTGTTATAGTCTTCATTGATGATATTTTGATTTACTTCCGTAGATGAGAGGAGCATGAGCAGCACCTTCGAGTCATCTTCCAGACTATGAAGGACAGTCAGTTGTATGCCAAATTTTCCAAGTGTGAGTTCTGGTTGTGTTCGGTTGCATTTCCAGGCCGTGTGGTATCGTCAGAGGGTATTCAGGTAGATCAAAAGAAGATTTAAGCAGTCATAGATTGGCCTAGACCCACCTCAGCTACAAAGATCCGAAGCTTCTTGGGCTTAGCAGGATATTATCGCCGGTTTGTGGAGGGATTTTCATCCATTGCAGCCCCGATGAGCAAGTTGACTTAGAAGTGTGCCCCGTTTAGGTGGTCAGATGAATGTGAGGCGAGCTTTCAGAAGCTCAAGACAGCTTTGACCATGGCACCAGTGTTAGTTTTGCCCACAGGTTCAGGACCATATACCGTGTATTGTGATGCTTCACGGGTTGGACTTGGTGTAGTGTTGATGCAAGATGTCAAGGTTATAGCCTATGTTTCTCGTCAGTTGAAGGTTCATGAGAAGAACTATCCAGTTCATGATTTGGAGTTAGCATCCATTGTTCATGCATTGAAGATATGGAGGCATTATCTGTATGGTGTGTCATGTGAGGTGTTCACGGATCATAAGAGTTTGCAGTACATGTTCAAACAGAAAGAGTTGAATATGAGGCATAGGAGATGGTTAGAGATATTGAAGGATTATGACATTACCATCTTATATCATCCTGGGAAGGCCAATGTGGTGGCCGATGCTTTGAGCCGGAAGTCAGCCAGCATGGGTAGTCTTGCTTATATACCGGTCGGGGAGCGACCTCTTGCTTTAGATGTTCAGGCTTTGGCCAATCGGTTCATGGGATTGGAGGTTTCTAACACTGGCAGTGTTTTGGCCTATACTGTGGTCCGTTCTTCATTGTATGATCGTATTCGGGACATGCAGTATGATGATCGCCATTTATGTGTTCTTAGAGATATGGTCGTGCACGGAGGTGACAAGCAGGTCACAGTTAATGATAAGGGAGTCTGGAGGATGCAGGGTCGGATTTGTGTATTGATATTGATGGCATTTGTGAGTTGATATCGCAGGAGGCCCATAGTTCCCGGTATTCCATTCATCCGGGTGCCGCAAAGATGTACAATGACTTGCGGCAGCATTATTGGCGGCGGAGGATGAAGAAGGATATTGTAGCATATGTAGGATGGTGCTTGAATTGTCAGCAGGTTAAGTATGAGCACCAGAGACCCGGTGGTTTGATGTAGCAGATTAAGCTTCCCGAGTGGAAGTGGGAGCGTATCACCATGGACTTCGTAGTTGGAATCCCACTGACTCGGAGGATGTTTGATGCGGTGTGGGTCATTATGGATAGGCTGACCAAGTCAGCACACTTCATTCCTGTATCAGTTTTGTATTCGGTGGAGAAGTTGGCAAAGATCTACATAAAAGAGATAGTTCGATTGCATGGTGTGCCCTTGTCCATTATATCTGACCAAGGTACTCAGTTTACCTTCCATTTATGGAGAGTATTTCAGCGTGAGTTGGGCACACGGGTTGATTTGAGCACAACATATCATCCTCAGACGGACGGACAGTCCGAGCGTACTATTCAGATTTTGGAGGATATGTTGCGAGCATGTGTCATTGACTTTGGAGGTTCATGGGACCAGGTTTTGCCTTTAGCTGAGTTTGCCTACAACAACAGCTATCAGTAGAGCATTCAGATGGCTCCGTATGAGGCGTTGTATGGTAGGCGGTATTGGTCGCCAGTTGGTGGTTCGAGCCGGGAGAGGCTGGATTGTTAGGTTCAGAGTTAGTCAAGTATGCCTTGAACAAGGTGAAAATCATTCAGGATAGACTTCGTACAGCCCAGTCCAGGCAGAAGAGTTATGTGGATTGCAGGGTTCGTGATTTGGCATTTATGATTGGATACCGGGTATTTCTTCAAGTGTCGCCTATGAAGGGTGTGATGAGGTTCGGGAATAAGGGGAAGTTGAGCCCAAGGTACATTGGTCCATTTGAGATTCTGGATAAAGTAAGAGAGGTGGCCTACAGACTTGCCTTGCCACCTAGTTTATCACCCGTGCATCCTGTGTTTCACGTATCTATGCTTCGGAGGTAAATCGCCGATCCATCTCATGTACTTGACTTCAGCGGTGTCCAGTTGGACAAGGATTTGTCTTATAGGAGGAGCCGATACCCATATTATCTCGGCAGGTTCGTCAGTTGAGATCGAAGAGTTATCCTTCGGTTCGTGTTCAGTAGAGAGGTCAGCCTGTCGAGGCAACTACCTGGGAGTCCGAGTCTAATATGCGGAGCCGATATCCCAATCTTTCCCCCGATTCAGGTACCATTCTATGTCCGTTCTAGGACGAACCTTTGTTTTAGAGGTGGAGATTGTGATGACTCAAAAGGTCATCCCGTGTAATTTTAGCTAAATCTGTGTTTCGAGGTTGTGAAAACCTCCATTTATCTCACATCCATGTGCGTGCGCAGCCCGAACGTGTAGCTGGAAAGCCGTTAAGTGGAAAATTGATAAAATGATGATTTTATAATAAATATTTGAATAAAGTTGACTTTGGTCAACATTTTTGGTAAATGGACCCGTACCCGTGAATTGATGGTCCCGGAGGGACCGTAGGAAAATATGGGACTTGGGCGTATGCCCGGAATCGAATTCCGAGATCCCAAGTCCGAGAAATGAATTTTTGAAGAAAATTGTTTTCAGAAAAATATAAAGGTCTTTGAAAATGAAATTTGATGTGAAACCTGCGATATCGGGCCCGTATTATGGTTCTGGAGCCTGAAACAGGTTCAACATGTCTTATATGTGTTATATGTGAAACTTGGTGGGAAACGAACATAGTTTGACGTGATTCGGATCGAAAATGGAATATTTAGAAGTTTGGGAAGTTTAAATGAATTTCATTGACTTTGCGGTTAAATTCGACGTTTATGATGTTATTCTGGTGTTTTGATTACTAGAATAAGTCCGTCGGATATTTTTGAGGTTGTTTGCATAATTGGTTTGGAGCCCCGAGGGCTCGGGTGAGTTTCGGGTAGGCGTCGGGGTGGTTTAACTTAGAAAAATCTGGATTTTTATGATATATCTGGTGTCCAGGTCTTTTGACCTTTGCGATCGCGGTGCACTGGATGCGATCACGATGAGCAAGTCTGGGAGAGGGTGGAATTACACTACGCGAACGCAGGGCCTTGGACGCGAACGCAGAGCTTGGGGAAAAAGCTCTACGCGAACGCGATGGGCCTCATGCGAACGCGCAGTGCAAATGTTGGGCTGAGGGGCTAGGTAGCTAGTACTCTACGCGAACGCGGTCGCTTGGTCGCGGTCGCGATGGTCCAGGTCCAGTACTCTATGTGATCGCAGTAGGCATGTCGCGATCGCGTAAACTATTTTCGCCCAGTCATATATTTTTTCCAAAAACAGAACACTAACGGGAATTGCACCATTATTCATAGCTTCTTCTTCTCCACACCTCCTTGGGAGATTTTTGAAGAACCTCTTCACCATAACTTCATAGGTATGTAATCCTAACCTCGTTTTCTTCCATTTTTTATCAACACCCACTAGATTCTAGGCCTAAAAACATGTGATTAAGGGTAGAAAATTGGGGTTTTGGGTAGAGTTAGGGCTTTTTGATTATTTGGAAATTTGACCTCGTTTCGGGGTCGGATTTCAACACAAATCATATATTCGGGCTCATGGATGAATAGGTGATCGGGTTTTGGTCCGAACCTCGTGTTTGGACCAAGCGGGCCCGGGGTCAATTTTTGGAATTTTGGAAAGAAAGTTGGGAATTCTATATTTAAGCACTGGAATAGAATTGTTAAGCATTTATTGATGTTATTGAGTCAATTATGTCTAGATACTATTGATTTGGAGTCGGGTTCGAAAGGAAAAGTGGTGCTTGATGCTTGATTTTGATCTTCGGAGTCGAGGTAAGTGTTTGGCCTAACCTTAGCTTGAGGGAATAGGTATTGAGTCCTAATTGCTACGTGTGTATTCCATGTTCAATGTATAGGTGAGGTGACGAGTACCTATATGTTGTCAAGCATGACCGTGAGACGGAAATTTGCAATTATATGATATTTATTGGCTTTTACTGTGTTTATGGGTTTAATATCAATTTGATAGCAGTTAATTTGGTGGAAATTCTTAGTTATGGGTATTGTTGAGTAGTTGATCGGTTGAGGAACTTTATGTTGGATTATACACATGTGTAGGTTTGGTTTTAGATGTGTCCCTTGACGGGACGGTATTATTCTTGTTGATTATTCCGTGCATTTAAGGTTTCTTATTTATTGATTTTCATGCCAACTGTTGTTTTATGTTGTTATGCACGAGGGGACATTCCGTGCCATATTTTATGATGTTATGCACGAGGGGACATTCCATGCCATTTTTATGTTGTTTATGCACGAGGGGGCATTTCGTGCCGTGTTTATGATTATTATGCACGAGAGGACATTTCGTGCCGTTTTGATGATATATATATGCACGAGGGGATATTCCGTGCCGTGATTGTGATTTTTAATGCAGGAGGAGACATTTTGTGCCATGTTTATGTTGTTTATGCACGAGGGGACATTCCGTGCCATATTTTATATTGTTATGCACGAGGGGACATTCTGTGTCGTGTTATGCTAAAAATATGCACGAGGGGACATGACCTGACGTTTCTTTTCACTTGTTTATTTCATGTTGTTAATTCCCGTTATTATTTTCGGATATTTAGACTGTTGCTTCATTCCGTCATTTCAGTAATTACTATCTCTTTTCCCCAGCATGTTCCCCGTTATTTTACTTACTGTTTATTTCTTGTGGTTATTTCTTGTTATATTTTATTTAAACTGCACAGGTGATATTATTTATCATGTCCTAGCCTCGTCACTACTTCGCCGAGGCTAGGCATGACACTTACTCAGTACATGGGGTCGGTTGTACTGATGCTACACCTGCACTTCTTTATGTTGTGCAGATTACGGAGACGGACCCAATGGGCATTGATCAAGGCAGTATCCTTCAGTCCACAGGCGATACTGAGGTAGTCCCGTAGATGTTCGCGGGCCTTGGCGTCACCTCCCTCATCTCTCTTTTCTGTGTTTTCACGTAGTTCCAAGACAGTTGTACATATTTATTTCAGACCTTTATTTTTAGTAATCTAGACTGTCCGTGAGATTTTGATACCAGTTTTGAGGGTGTATTTAAGGGAATTTCGTAAGATTTATTATTTAAGTTATTGAATTTCTTATCTTCCGCATTTTCTAATTATAACTGTCTTAGTTTACTACTTTTATTTCAATCGTTATTAATAAAGAAATAGTAAATTTAACCAAGACGTTGGCTTGTCAAGCGGGTTCAACGTTAGACGCCATCAAGGCCTGAAGATGGGATTTCGGGTCGTGACAAGTTGGTATCAGAGCCCTAGGTTGGTTAGGTCTCACAATTCACGGAAAACTTGGTAGAGTCTAAGGGATCGATACGGAGACGTCTGTACTTATCCCTAGAGGCTGCAAAGTTAGGAAATAACTTCACATCTTTTCTTCTCTGTCATGCGATTTGAGTTCTAAATGCTAACTGAGTTTCTATTCTATTCTTTCGCAGATGGCGATAACGCGTGCTTCCTCATCTACCGATCAGCAGCCCGATCCTCCCGTTGCGGCTCCTACTAGAGGCCGAGGCAAAGCCAGGGCTCAGCCCAGAGCAGCAACCCTAGTACAGGATCCTCAAGTGGAGGTTGCTGAGGAGATTCCCACTCGGGTAGTTCCATTCGGACCAGCTCAGGTCCTAGAGGGGTTCATTGCCACCCTGGTTCTTCAGGACACTCTGGTCCGCTTAGTGGGCCTTATGGAGAGCGTGGCTCAGGCCGGTCTTCTTCCTACTACACCAGCCATCTCTCAGGCTGGGGGAGGGACCCAGACTCTTGCTACCCGCACACCAGAGCAGCTAGCTACTCAGTTCCAGACTCCAGCACCTCAGGCAGCTGGAGCAGCTCAGTCGGGTTTTGTGGCACAGGCAGTTGAGGGGGCAGTTATGTCTTCCGACGCTTTGTGGAGATTGGATCGGTTCACCAAGTTATTTCCTACTACTTTTACTGGTGCACCATCAAAGGATCCCTAGGATTACTTGGACAGTTGCTATGAGGTTCTTCGGAACATGGGGATTATGGAGACCAATGGGGTCGATTTTGCTAAATTCCGTCTTTCTGATACCGCCAAGACTTGGTGGAGGGATTTTTGCTTGACCAGGCCAGGTGATCTTCACCGTTGTATTGGGCTCAGTTCTGCGAGGTGTTCTTCGATATGTTTCTACCAGTTACCGAGAGAGAGGATCTTCGGAGGCAGTTTGAGCGCCTCCAACAGGGCTCTATGACAATTACCCAGTATGAGACCCGATTTATCACTTTGTCCCGACATGCTATCATGATTCTCCCCACAGATCGAGATAGGGTGAGGAGGTTTATTGAGGGGCTAGCTCAGCCTATTAGACTGCAGATGGCCAGAGAGATAGGTACTGATATTTCATTCCAGGAGGCGACCAATGTGTCTAGGCGTATTGAGATGGTCTTATCACAGGGCAGTGGTCAGGGTTCTGACAAGAGACCTCGCCATTTCGGTCGATTCAGTGGTACCTCATCTGGAGGCAGAGATTCCTTTGGCAGAGGTCATCCTCCTAGACCATTCCAGTCGGCACTTCAAGGTACCTAATTAATTATTATATTTTATTAATTGTGTTCACCAAGATGTAACTAGTCTTAAATTAGTTCATGATTCATCTCTCTACCTTATAAATATTTTACCACTACAATTATTTATTCCTTGAAATAACTAATTCGTAACCCCTATATGTACTTCACAAAAAAAAACTATTCTTGTAAATTGGCAAACTTAATCTTCTATCTAAGCCAAAATTATTAAATTATTCCCGAACCAGTTTCGCGCGACACAAATTACACAACATAACAAAAGAATTATTAAATTCCAGTGATAGATAAATGAATGTATAGGTACATTTAAAGAAGAACCTTTTAGAAACTCCATTTGTCCTAATTATATATAAATGAAATTCGAGAGTCTAAGTAATTGACTATTGCATCCATGACCTTAAACATAATTAATGTAATGAACTTTTATAAGTATGATAAATGAAATGCATGCATAAAGTTAAACTAAAAGGTATTCACAAAGTTAAAAACACATTCATAATATATTCTTTATATACAACCAAGTTAAAAACTATCAGCATGAGAATTATTTTTACTGTTCACCGCCTTAGTTCTTCTATACACATATAAATACACTTAATTAAAAAAATTAAATAATTTTATAATTTCATCCTAAGAGTTGAATAAGACCAGAAAGAATGATACTAAAAAAAACTTTGCACGATGATTCTTAATTAATAACATGATTCCTGAAAGATCTAAACTTAACTGTAATAGACATATTATTTTAGGCCATGAGTAAAAGTTTGGTAATCATATTTAGCTTGAACCGATACCCAAATAAATATTCAGTTCACTCTAATTCAAAAAAAAAAGATACTCAAAACATCTCAAATATAAAATGCTACTTAGTAACTTTGCATTACAATTGAATATTTTTATTTTTGTTACTGCTTAGGACTTATTTGTATCACCAAACCAGTGTGATTTCATGCACATATGTCCCTTCCCTACTTCGTTTGTCATCAATTAATATTGTGTCGAATCAAACATTTGAAATAAACTTAAGACTGCTTATATTGTACAATACAATTCTTTTAATTTTAAAAAATCGGGACTAGAACAAAGCAATAGAAGTATTTTACGTAGTGGTGACAATAGTTCTAAAGATGGAAATAAAAATATGAAGCCAAAATTAATCAGAAGCAATAAAACTATCTTTCATGTTGATGATGAAAATTCCAATATTACCTTTTTTGTGAAGTTTTTTAAAATAAAAATCACAGGCAGAATTTACTGATTTCCAAAGCTAGCAATGTTAACTTTTCAAGAACCTCGAACTCAAAACCGCAAACGAAATCTCGAACTCCATCTCTAAACTGTCTTTCTTTCTTACTTGCACAATTTTTTACTTTTTTCTTTTTCCGTTCTGTGCCTCCCTTCTTCTTCTTCTTCTTATTTTATCTTTTTGTTCTACTGACTTCGTCCTTTTTTTTTTTTCTCCTGACTTCTAATCCCTTTTTCTTAAGTTACTGACCTTTTTTCTTTTTTTTTATCTTTTTTTTTCTCTCACTTTTTGTTCCTCTGACTCCCTTATAATCCTGTTCTTTTCATTTTTTATAAGCCAAAATATTGGTAGTTTGTTGTTGTTCTCCCCATTTGGGAGTGGGGAACGTGCATTGTCGTGTGTGCATTGAGGGAGAAGTGAGGGGTTTGAGGGGAATGTGATGTAATGGGGTTGTTACTTTCTATTATTTTATATATATATATATATATATATATATATATATATATATATATATATA